>JAPQWV010000880.1:0-184901 GCA_027422505.1 Craterostigma plantagineum
CAAAGGTTGGAAGAGATCAACGAAGAGACTATGCTGAGGATTCACAGGTTCGTGAGAACAGCCGCCCGTGATGGAACTGCTTGATGACATCGAGGAGCGACTGGAGCTGAGGAATACGCTTAGGAACTTCGAGTATCCCCTGGGCTTGCGCAGGTCATACTATGCCCGACGAGGACAGACAGTGCGGCAGAGAAATCAAGCACAAGAGGGAGATTTAGAGTACACTTGTAATTCTGCATTGATTTATTATTAGCTGTCCTCGTAATTGGGGCTTTTATTTATTTGTTCTTAGTTTAGGACTTAGTTTGTTATTTATACCAAGTATGTTTGGTATAAAAAGATGTACAAACAAGAGAAGATTTTAGCAATTGATCCGAAAAGCTTGCAATTCGAATTCTACAGAGAGAAACACAGGAAATCTTCTCACTCTAAGCGAAATTCTCTCTCGAGCTCTCAACAGTAAGTTTTCGATCGTGAGGTAAAGTCGAACAATTCTAATCGTAAACTTAAGAATTCGAGTATATGATCGTAGAGTTGATAAATTAGGACCTAACAGTAGTGCAGATTTGTCGAAAATCAGTTGCTGAGCATGTCATTGTTCAGAGTTTTTCAGGGAGTTAATTGCTTTTAATTTTAATACATAGGGGAAGTATGTGGTTTTAATTGAAATAGGGATCACTTTGAAAACATAGGATAACCTACAATTAAGAAATTTGGATTAATTAGTAATTTTGATCGCAGATTCTCGAGCGAAAATTGAATTGGGACCAAATTGTAATTTTCGCTCCCAGTTTTTTGAGCAAAAATCAAATTGGGACCAAATTGTAACTTTTGATCTGAGTTTCTCAAGCCAAAAATTAAAAATGGTCCTGTCTAATCTGCGAACCAAAATGTCTAATCCGCCCATTAAAACGAAGTAACTTTTTGCAGTCGCAAACCTTTATCGCATGCATAAATCCCAATTGAAAAATCCTTAATCGCAAAATTCAACAGTCGAAAAGTTTCTCTCTCGAAAACTTAAAAGACGAAAACAAAATTCTTCAAATCTTTTATTTTCAACAGACTTTCGTCTTTTGAAGGTAGATTCGACATTCTTTAGGCAGCTGCATGCATTTAAACTCTGTTTGCATCTGCATTGTGTGATTTTTTTCGCTTGATTTGTTGACAAATTTATCGTCTATAAACTATTGAAAACCTGCATGCGACTTTCAAAAAATCTGAGACCTTTAGATGTGTTTATCTGGTTTGATTTCTGTAGCATATCATAGTTTAAGTGTTTTCAATCATTTTGAGAGTAGCAATTTCGATAATCTGCGTCGAAGATTGAAATCTAAGGTTCGACTAAAACTGGGTTTTTTGAATGTTTGAAGCAGTCGAAGAACTTTCTCGATCGCAAACAGTTCCAATCGAATTTCAATTTGATTGAGATACTGTTTGCATCGTAAAAGATTTTCGATCGCTAAATTTTGACTTAGTCCGCTAAGATAGATGACGTAGATCGAAAACTTACTTACAATCGAGAATGTAACTTTGATTTTATGCGAGAGAAATATTAATGAGAGGAATAGATAACATAGATGCAATTAAGTTTCGAGCACAAAACTAACCATCGAAAACACTACTTTCGAGTTCAATTTTTTTTTTCGGGTCGTAAATTTTTTAGCGGTGATAAATTAATTTTCGACGATAAAATTTCTCGATCGTAAAATTACTTAGCGATGATTTTGATCGATCGAAAGTCTTGGTGATTAACTTAGTTTCTCTTTGTCAATTTTCTCGATCGTCAAATTTCGCAGCGAAAATCAATGTTAAAATAAAAAAACTTTCTCGCTCGATAACTTTAACAACGAAAATTTTCTTCACGCTCGAAAAATTTCTCGATTGTAAATTTACGTAGAATTCAATTTTCTCGATCTTAAATTTACACGAAAATTATTCTCGAAGTGAAAATTTCTCGGCTACAGTACCACTCATTAAGTTCAAGCACTTAGAAAATTTTCTCGAAGTCATCTCCACTGTAGCGGACCTTAGCAAATAAAAACTTTCGATCGCAAAATAGAACGGAGACTTGAATTCAAAATTAGCACTTAGGAAATTAAAATTGATATCTCAATTCTCGAGCGTAAAATGTCACGGAGTGAACAGTCGGTTTCTCGCTCAAAACACTTAGAAAATTTTCGACAAATCTATCATGTACTTTATATGTGACTCTCGAAAATTGTGTTACAAACCAACTACAATTTCTTCACATCCGTATACCCTATGTGCGAAATTAAGATTTCTTTATCTATCAATCATGAAATAAATTGTTTGACTATTATAGTTTGATATGATATATTTCGGCTTCATTGTTAAAATCGAAGTAAGAGCTTTTTACTTCTTATCCTTTCAGATGGATCACTACCCTACTTACAACAATCACATTTGTGACAAGAACCTGTATCTCAAGGTTCATGACACCAATTTCCAACTCGATCTGACAACCTTTTCGGTGTCCAGATGATATCATAGTGTCCATAGTGCAAGGCTATCCTCTCTGGCATGCGCTCACGGTGACGGCATCAGTGCCAATGGTCTACCTACAATAATTTTGGGGACGCATCAAGATTCTCGTAGTTGCAGGAGCTTATAGCTTCACTATGGTGATCGGGACGAGGCATATCAGTATGAACAAAAATGACTTTGGGCTCATCCTTGATCTCCCTTTCAGCCATAACTACGACACTGTGCCACTGATGTGGAAATGGTGGAAGATTTCATGCATATGGGATACCGCCCGACGCTCACCAAGCTAGCACAAGTACAGAGAAACGGGATTACACATCCTTGGAAAACACTTTTCGGGATAATCAATAAGTGTCTATCGCCAAAAAAATTCCGATTTTGACAAAGGCAACGGCAAATACTTCGCATCTTCCACGGCATAGCGTTCTCCCGAATTACGGTTTCGCGCAGTTGAACTGGAACGATCTTGCAGAACAGATCAGACAGAAGGAGAGCGACCAAAGAATGTGCCGTATGCTAGGTGGTTCTCGGTCAGCATCAAAAAACTCAAGGAGATTCACGAGAACACCCCTCGTCTACCTCTAGTAGGGAACCAACCACCCCAGGCTCACGGATCTGGATCAACCATCGACGTCGATTCCATTCGAGCTGCTACGTCTCGCCGACCCACAGGAGACATTATTGCATGTAATGTCGGGAAAACCATCTCACAGAGCAAATGATTCGAGGGCCCCCGACAGACATAAATGTGAGCCCTCCTCAACAACAACAACTAAGTCCTGAGGCTGAGATGATTGGTGCAGTCGCTCAAGAACTCGAACTGGAGCCCACAATTCAAGAAGTTCAACTGCCAGATCTAGATGCCACGCTAATCGACAAAGTGGCCATGAGCTGGAAGTTGAAGCCAAATTTAGGAGCTCCAAGTGGAAGTGCCCATTATTGTAGGAGTGTTTCATGGGTCTATTGAGGACATCCTCCAACAAGAAGCACACCCTGAAGCTGAAACCGGGCACAACCCACCACTACAGGCTACAACGCTGAGACCGAGGATCTGATCTCAATGATTCAACCCAACGAGCCTCTAGTGACAGAACCAGCCTGTCAAGATGTTGTTCATGAACTATCACCTCCACGGCCCACCCTGTTGGACACTGAGTCAAACGAGGAGATTCGATTGATAAGACGGCCTCTCATGCCCGTCTCACACGCTGTCACTCTTACATCAGACCCGACACTGTTTACCCCTCCGCGTCAGTTGTGGCCGAGGTTCAGACAACGCCTACTATCGGCCGTGACCTACAAAGGTATGATACGCAAGTTCAGTCAGAACTTGCAACAACACCCTTATATGCGAATCTTCTAGATTCAAATCGAGGATAGGTGGAAGTCTCGACCCGTCACAACCTCAAGTGACGACAAGCCTGTTGAGATGGTGTTCACTCAAGGGTTGATAACAGGCGACATCAGTCGTCCTGGTTCATCTACGGAGGCTCCTTCCCCGTTTGTTACAGATGTTCGCTTACAAGCATCTCTCTCCTCTGCTCTATCACAATTTGAGGAACGCTTTATGGAGAGAGTTCATGCTGCTATAGAGATATCCCGACGAGATACCGGGAAAGCCCCAATCTCTGAGGCCCAGCCATCCGGACATTCCTCACGACTTACCATCACACCCATTCAACCCACAACAGCCCATCTTAATTGCAACTCTCATCCTCACACAAAACCTTATAATCCTGCTACGCTACCAACAGCGACCTCCACTCCATCCTAGTCGCCCGATTACTTGAGCTGACCAACCGGACGCCTGCAGAAGAGATCTCTTCCGACGTCTCGTGGATCATCCTGACCCACCGACCCACTCATGCCGCCGTCAAGCTTCTCTCCAAATGCCTACATGACTATCCTGGTGATCAAGGTCGTCATGAGGGGGAGAAGAGGCTTAGGACTTCTACGAGCGGTCAAGGATAAAGCTTGGACGCAGCACGGACAAGTAAATGAGCCACTGAAACCTCACAACCCACTACCCAAACCACCACCACGCACCGCACCACCCAAACTATAAGCCAAATAGAACCACCAATCTTCAACCTAAGGACGCCTCCGCCCACTCCACTGACTTTCACAAGTCCCTTGCTTCGAGAAGAAGAAGGAAGTGCCGCAATGCTCGTGGCTTTGGCAGAACTCAAGCAACTCCCAGCTCGAATGCTCCAGATCAGTCTGGAACATCAAGAAGTGGGGTCAACCCACAAGAGTTCCTCGACAAATACATATTCGAAGGACAGTGGATGACCCGCAGTTTGCCCGATGAGCATCAAACACAGAGACTCAAGGACGTTCGACAGTTACTACAACAAGCTTCGGTTGACCTAGTTCTGCTAGAAGATGAAGAACTTCATGAAGTGAAGATCATGAGCAAATTCCCCCAAGGCTTCCAGAGTTGATTTCTCAACGAGCAGATTCCCTACTGGAATAATGCTAGGGACTGTTCGTATTAGCACGCCATGGGAGAATATTAGGATTGAGATCTCATTCCTTGAGGAAGTTCATCAGCATATATGGAGGTCAACGGACAAAGTCAAGTAGTTGAACGAGTTCGAGCTCAGAGGCATCTCTCACTGGAAACAGCAGAAAAGGATGACTTATCTTTGGATGCTAACCCAACTTGGACCTGATATGAGGCTGGGGATTTCTAAAGAACAATCGAAGAGTCACTTCAAGGATCTTTCCCCGATTTGTCAGCTGCTAAGTGTCTACTGTAAGAAAGTCGAAAGGCAATCTTCCAACTCCATACTATGTCCTAGAATGGATTGACAGAACTCGAGAAGAGCTAAGCGAGAGCGACATACCTTATCTCCATGCCGAGGAGGTGTACCATCTCTACCAGCTGTACGTAGAGAAGTACAAGAGTCCTCAAGGCTTTATAAAGAATGAGGGACTCGAGGGACTCTATCGGTTCATGATGCGCCATGTCAAGTACCATGCCGCACACGACCTTCAGATGGCTCTAGAGAGCAATATGAAGAAGGTTAACATGACCTCTCTACTTAACAAAGGACCTGAGATCGAAGGGCTTCCCAACAATCACGTACACGTAAGCTCACCTACCACAATCCAATTGCCAAGAAGAATAGGTTGATGCTGAAGACTGAGATACACAAATTCTGTGATGGGACGCTCAAGGTCATCACGAAGAATATAGAGAAATGGAAGAAATCAACCGAGAGACCGTGCTGAAGCTTCATAGCTTCGTGAGAGACAACGCTTCTGGTGGAACTACTTGAAGTCATCGAGGACGCTTGGAGCAGAGAGACACCATAAGAAACTACGAACACTGTGCTTGCGCTAGTCATACCACGCCCGCGAGGACAGATAGCGCTGAAGGGCAATCAAGCACAAAGGGGGAGAATGTAGAATATACGTTTTAGTTGTGCTTTGATTTCATTAGTTGTCCTTGTAATTAGGGCTTTTTTTATATTTTTCCTTTGTTTAGGACTTATTTGTTATTTATACCAAGATTGTTCGGTATAAATTGTAATACCCGTAAAATTTAATTACGGGATTTACGATTTAATTAGTAGTAGATCAGAAATTTCGTTAGATTTATTAGGTAAAAATGTTAAGACTATAGGAGGATAAGTATGGCACACAAATTATTTTGTAATAAATGTACTATTATTCTAGGGTTTTACGTGGCTTGTGTTATATGAATTACATGATACATGTATTGCGGCCATATAATATATATATATATATATATGCTTATATGATTTTATACTCTCTGTGAAACAATATTATATATGTCATGTGTTACTTGGACGACTGAAGAATAGGAAATTAAGTTGGGAATTAGGTATAAGAAAATCAAAGTATTCAAATATTTTAATAGGACTACAATTTAACTAAGTTATTATATTAAACTCTAACCTAGGCCCAAAATATAACTAGGAAAAATTGGCTAACAAATAATAGGATTAGAATGGTTAGACTTGGACCAACAATCTAGTTCTTGAATAAGCCCAACCATTTAATATAAAGATAACTATTAACATTCCTTAAGCATGAGGGAAAAGAAACGTGATCCACTTTATCCCATCAACCCTATTCTTGGCCACTCAAAGCTTATATAAAGGACTAAACTTCTCGATAGTGTAAGCTTATCAAAATAAAAAGGAAGGATATTAGGATGAAATCTCGAAAGATAGTGACTTGAAATGTCGACATCTAAGCTCGAATTATTGAAGCCCGAAATCTTTAAGTCCGAGATCAAAGATATCGAAGTATTGGGAGTTGAAATTCTAGGATATTCCATAAGATAAGAACTAACTAAATATCGATATCATTTGTATTTTATAACACGCAACCAACAAATATATAAGAAGAAAATTATAGATTAATGGGAAAGAACTAATGAAAACCCTCATATCTCACAAAGTAACGAGAGTGAGAAGTTCATTACAAGCAAAGGAGCATCAACTAAACTTGAAGCCTAACACCTCGAGAATTTTAGTGGGAAGTGGGGTAAAAATTCCTTATTTTAAACTCATGTTTTTATTTATAATTAAGCGTATGTGAGCCGATTATTTGTATAAAGTAGGTTCTAACTACTGCAATTAGGGTTTTGATAAGGATGATGCGACCTTCAAACCGGTTTTAAAAATTATGAAGGATCGATCAATGTTTATATAATTTCCATACCAAAAGTCGTTTTTGGGGTATATAATTTTCGGTTAGGAGATGTCGAAACTCTATTAGTTTGTAAAGAACAATCACGAGCTCAAGGATAAATTGAAGATGGGGTAATGTCGGGGCTGAACTCGAGATCCTTGCCGAGAATTAATCTGGTATTGATTTCAAAAATATATAGAAAATGTCGAGATTTGTTTGGCTAGGTGTCTCGAGATTTATGCATATACCATGTAGACTATTATATTGTGTCCAGATCCTTGTATCGAGATTTATGATGATTGTGCATTGTTTAACTTAAAACTCGAAACCTTGTAAGTTCAAATACCGAGACCTATGTAGTGTTTAATTTAAAATATCGAAATCTTGTTAGAATTGTAACATGCAACTCGACATTTATTTAATAATCTCGACACACCTTTTAAATGGATATTGATTAATCAATATCGAACTTTAGCATAAGCAATGTCGAGATCTAATTATCAAGCAACTCGAGATCTTTCAATCTACAATAATATGCACATCGAGATATTATCCATACACCATGTCGAGATTTATTCTGTGCCGAAATCGTTATGTAGTGTTAAATGTCGAAATCATTGTTATGTAACTCGAGATTTTTATTTTCAGTATATCGAAATCTATGTTTGAGGTCTCGAGATCTAACATGATACCTATGTCGAGATCCTTATGAGTTTTAAAATAATATTTTTCAATTGAGGTCAAAAGTCGAAACTATGGTTTTCAAATTAAGCTAATTTTGGGAAATTATAACTAGTCTTACAAACCCTAATTTTATATGTTTCTATACTTAGGGTTTGAAGGTTAACGAAACCGTACGATAAGCTAAGGATAGCAGGTAAGTTGAAATTGCAACTACAACACATAATTGTATGTGCATATTATGTGTTATGTGCGTTTATGATTTTATGTGACTTCTGTGTTTTCTATGTGACGTAATCTACGTGATTTATGTGACGTAAATTATTTCATGAATTCTGCACGCATGTTTATATGATTCATGGCATAAGCACGTGCACGCACGACTAGTATAAGAGTCAAGGTAAGGAGCGTACATGAGTATAAGATCGCTTGAAAGCGATATGTATATTTGTCGATATGGCATTTGTGTCGACTCAATGATGAGTCTCGGCTCTTCTATGCTACCACGACGATTCTCGAAAGGTAGGGGAATACCCCGTAGCGGGAGATACAACCTGGAGGCTGCGACTCGAGGGTATGAGCGGCACTGAGGGAACCTCGAGTGTTGGCGACCTCGTAGTAAGCTACCAGTGAGAAGCGCCTGCGTGTCAGACCGCATTGGATGGAAAGGCGCCTTAGGGTTAAACGAAATTTGTGTGCCCGGGTTAGCCTCTCAATGGGAAAGGCATTTGGGATTGAAAGGCACTAGTAGCCTCTCAGTGTGGATCACACTGGGATTGAAAGGCACTAGTAGCCTCTCAGTGTGTACCGCATTGGGATTGAAAGGCACCATAGGGTTACTCACAGATTGAGTACTCGGTTTAGCCTCCCAGTGTGCGTACTGCCACTTGTACCCTTAGGGGTTTGAGCTCTATATGGTGCATAGTAAGATTGAAAGCCGAGGGCCCAAATATGTAATGAGAAGTCAAGAAGACTGTGAGAAAGGTCAGAAGAATGTGAGAAGTAGATAGCATTGGCACGGATGCCATCGCTATTTAGATCACGTGCATTGCATGCATGATTTTCACTTACTGAGCTTTATAAGCTCATTCCACGTTTTTATGTGTTGTAGGACCCCGCGATCACGGTACGTGATCATTTTCACGGCGAGGCCAGCTTTTGAAGCTTCCGGGGACTTTTGAGATGGAAGTGTGTGCATGGATGCGACCTCGTGGAGGCCCAGTAAATAGATTTCTTTTGACCCGCATGCGCGCTTTCCTATGTAAATAGGACCCAACGATGATTTTGTAGGAACAGTTATGATTCCTTTATATAAAAGGAATAAATTTTATACGAAATTTCGTACTATCTATTTAATTAGTAGAACATTAGCCGCATAGACTAGTGTAGAATGTAGTGGTGGAAAGCAGGGCTGCCACAAGGTGGTATCAGAGCTTAGGATATAGGTTCTGCAGACTGTCCATGTACACACACTCAAAAGCACGGAAGCGGCCTTGCTCGTAAGTTTTATGTTTTTATGAATTTCCTGTATTACATGATTAATTGATCTTAAAACGTTAGGATAAAGAAACAATGGGTAGAACAAGAAATGAAAATAGTGCGGGTGCAGATAAAGGTAAAGAACCCGCAGCCTCTACTGATAGTCGGATGCGACTATCCTTCAGCTCGCGGAACTAGTCCGCCAACAATCCGCCCAAATCCAGCAACTGATCCAGCAACGAAACGCTGGCGGCAATCGAGCAATGGACCCCCTCGAACCGACAGCATCGAAATGGTCGGGGAAAGATTTCATAAACTTAACCCCCAACCTTCGAAGATGCTGTTGATCCAAACCTCGGCTGAGGATGGCTTCGAACCCTAGAAACTATGTTCCAGCATAGCCGTACCCCTGAAACCGAAAAAGCCTTGTGTGTTGGGTACCTATTAAGGGGAAGCGCCGGCCACTGGTGGACACGATCCTGACTCTCGAAGATCCGATAACAATGACTTGGGAGCGCTTCAAAGAACTTTTCAGAGGCAAGTATTTCACTACTCCCGTTCGAGCCCAAAGGATGAACGAGTTCATCAATCTCCGCCAAGGAGCAATGACGGTGGCGGAGTATATTAGGAAATTTGAACAATTGTCCCGATTCGCCACACACATGGTAACTACGGATGCGTTAAAGATTGAGCGATTTATGGAGGGCTTGAAGCCAGAACTTTACGGCGACGTTGGCATGGCTGGACTCCAAGGGGTTACTTATGCCCAAATGGCGGAACGAGCCCTGATGCTGAGCAAGCCGAAATCAGAATTGTGCGAGCCCGGGAATTAAGAGGAAATTCGAACAAGGACCCAAGGGGAACGAAAATAATCAAAAGAAATCGTTTATTCCTCAGAATGTGAAACCCCATTTTCAAAACCGCCCTGGACCACCCCGACAGCCTAATCCGAATCAAGGAAGACCCCAACCGAATGCACCAGTATGCCCAAAATGTGCACGGCGCCATCTAGGCGTCTGCTTCTCCCAAAACTCTACCTGCTTTAAATGTGGCAAGACAGGCCACTACTACGTAGTGTGCCCAGAGAATGCATCTGGAAGTCGGGGAGCAAACCTGGATAGGCCACTGACAGCCCCTGCCGGGTATACATGCTTACAGCGGAAGAGGCTGAAAACAAATCAGTCCGAGATGGAAGGTACCCTTCTAACCGATTAAACCTCAATATGCATGTTAGTGGACTTAGGAGCCACACTTCCTTTTGTACCCACGACTTATATGGTAAGACTCAGGATTTCTTTTAGTCGACTTGGTTGATACCAGTTCAAGTGTCGACCTGAATCATGATCGTAGTAGATAAGCGTTTGAAAAGGAATCCGTACCTGAATTCCTGAAACCTAAGATCCAAAATACGGGGTATAATCCTATGCCCCAATCTTTTGATCATCTTGAGAAAACATATTCGTTCGATATCAGAATGGCGCAGCGGAAGCGTGATGGACGCTAACGATTTTAACTCTCTGCCTGAGTTAGAATTGTAGTCATTCTCGTTAACTCTTCGAGGGCAATACAAGTTCGACTAATTTGAACGATCTTCATATCTACTTCATCAAGATCTTATATATATCTTTTTATTTTCGAAAATTATCCGAGCTTCCTTGTCGACTTCTTAATACTTAGACCAAAATAGTCTTCGGTCTGAGATCAACGAGTTCGATTCTATCTCCTCGAAATCTGAAACGCAAGACTTGGAAGAATTATCCTATTTTATGAGGATACGCTCTTTTATCCTCCTTGGTAAGGAGTACCTTTACAATTGGGTGACTTTCACCTAACTAAGTTAGATCAACTCCCTACCAATCGTTACCCGAAGTGTTCCGGCTGACGGAATTTCGGGGGCGAAATTCTTTTAAGGGGGGAGGATGTAATACCCGTAAAATTTAATTACGGGATTTACGATTTAATTAGTAGTAGATCAGAAATTTCGTTAGATTTATTAGGTAAAAATGTTAAGACTATAGGAGGATAAGTATGGCACACAAATTATTTTGTAATAAATGTACTATTATTTTAGGGTTTTACGTGGCTTGTGTTATGAATTACATGATACATGTATTACGGCCATATAATATATATATATATATATATATATATATATATGCTTATATGATTTTATACTCTCTGTGAAACAATATTATATATGTCATGTGTTACTTGGACGACTGAATGAATAGGAAATTAAGTTGGGAATTAGGTATAAGAAAATCAAAGTATTCAAATATTTTAATAGGACTACAATTTAACTAAGTTATTATATTAAACTCTAACCTAGGCCCAAAATATAACTAGGAAATGGCTAACAAATAATATGATTAGAATGGTTAGACTTGGACCAACAATCTAGTTCTTGAAATAAGCCCAACCATTTAACAAGAAAGATAACTATTAACATTCCTTAAGCATGAGGGAAAAGTGACGTGATCCACTTTATCCCATCAACCCTATTCTTGGCCACTCAAAGCTTATCTAAAGGACTAACTTCTCGATAGTGTAAGCTTATCAAAATAAAAAGGAAGGATATTAGGATGAAAATCTCGAAAGATAGTGACTTGAAATGTCGACATCTAAGCTCGAAATTATTGAAGCCGAAATCTTTTAAGTCCGAGATCAAAGAATATCGAAGTATTGGGAGTTGAAATTCTAGGATATTCCATAAGATAAGAACTAACTAAATATCGATATCATTTGTATTTTATAACACGCAACCAACAAATATATAAGAAGAAAATTACAGATTAATGGAAAGAACTAATGAAAACCCTCATATCTCACAAAGTAACGAGAGTGAGAAGTTCATTACAAGCAAAGGAGCATCAACTAAACTTGAAGCCTAACACCTCGAGAATTTTAGTGGGAAGTGGGGTGAAATTCCTTATTTTAAACTCATGTTTTTATTTATAATTAAGCGTATGTGAGCCGACTATTTGTATAAAGTAGGGTTCCTACCTACTGCAATTAGGATTTTGATAAGGATGATGCGACCTTCAAACAGGTTTTGAAAATTATGAAGGGTCGATCAATGTTTATATAATTTCCATACCAAAAAGACGTTTTTTGGGGTATATAATTTTCATTAGGAGATGTGGAAACTCTATTAGTTTGTAAAGAACAATCACGAGCTCAAGGATAAATTGAAGATGGGGTAATGTCGGGGCTGAACTCGAGATCCTTGCCGAGAATTAATCTGGTATTGATTTCAAATATATAGAAAATGTCGAGATTTGTTTGGCTAGGTGTCTCGAGATTTATGCATATACCATCCCGAGACCTATGTAGTGTTTAATTTAAAATATCGAAATCTTGTTTAGAATTGTAACATGCAACTCGACATTTATTTAATAATCTCGACACACCTTTTAAATGGATATTGATTAATCAATATCGAACTTTAGCATAAGCAATGTCGAGATCTAATTATCAAGCAACTCGAGATCTTTCAATCTACAATAATATGAACATCGAGATATTATCCATACACCATGTCGAGATTTATTTTTTGCCGAAATCGTTATGTAGTGTTAAATGTCGAACCATTGTTATTAACTCGAGATTTTATTTTCAGTATATCGAAATCTATGTTTGAGGTCTCGAGATCTAACATGATACCTATGTCGAGATCCTTATGCGTTTCAAAATAATATTTTTCAATTGAGGTCAAAAGTCGAAACTAGGGTTTTCAAATTAAGCTAATTTTGGGAAATTATAACTAGTTCTTACAAACGCTAATTTTATATGTTTCTATACTTAGGGTTTGAAGGTTAACGAAACCGTACGATAAGCTAAGGATACCAGGTAAGTGGAAATTGCAACTACAATACATAATTGTATGTGCATATTATGTGTTATGTGCCTTTTATGATTTTATGTGACTATGTGTTTTCTATGTGACGTAATTTACGTGATTTATATGACGTAAATTATTTCATGAATTCTGCACGCATGTTTATATGATTCATGGCATAAGCACGTGCACGCACGACTAGTATAAGAGTCAAGGTAAGGAGTGTACATGAGTATAAGATCGCTTGAAAGCGATATGTATATTTGCCGATATGGGGCATTTGTGTCGACTCAATGATGAGTCTCGACTCTTCTATGCTACCATGGCGATTCTCGAAAGGTAGGGGGAATACCCCGTAGCGGGAGATGCAACCTGGAGGATGCGACTCGAAGGTATGAGCGGCACTGAGGGAACCTCGAGTGTTGGCGACCTCCTAGTAAGCTACCAGTGAGAAGCGCCGCGTGTCAGACCGCATTGGGATGGAAAGGCGCCTTAGGGTTAAACGAAATTTGTGTGCCCGGGTTAGCCTCTCAATGGGACGGCATTGCGATTGAAGGCACTAGTAGCCTCTCAGTGTGGATCAGGATTGAAGGCACTAGTAGCCTCTCAGTGTGTACCGCATTGGGATTGAAAGGCACCATGGGGTTACGCACAGATTGAGTACTCGAGTTTAGCCTCCCAGTGTGCGTACTGCCACTTGTACCCTTAGGGTTTGAGCTCTATATGGTGCATAGTAAGATTTAACGCCGAGGGCCCAAATATGTTATGGAAAGTCAAGAAGACTGTGAGAAAGGTCAGGAAGAATGTGAGAAGTAGATAGCATTGGCGCGGATGCCATCGCTATTTAGCTCACGTGCATTGCATGCTTGATTTTCACTTACTGAGCTTTATAAGCTCATTCCACGTTTTTATGTGTTGTAGGACCCCGCGATCACGGTACGTGATCATTTTCACGGCGAGGCCAACTTTTGAAGCTTTCGGGGACTTTTGAGATGGAAGTGTGTGCATGGATGCGACCTCGTGGAGGCCCAGTAAATAGATTTCTTTTGACCCGCATGCGCGCTTTCCTATGTAAATAGGACACAACGATGATTTTGTAGGAACAGTTATGATTCCTTTATATAAAAGGAAAAAGTCTTATACGAAATTTCGTACTATCTATTTAATTAGTAGAACATTAGCCGCATAGCCTAGTGTAGAATGTAGTGGTGGAAAGCGGTGCTGCCACATAAATACACTTGTAAACATTGACCTTGATAGAGAAAATTAGTCAATTGATCCGAATGACTGTCATTCCAATTTCTAAATAGAGAAATAGCAAGTATTTTCTCTCACTAGTCAAAATACTTAGGATTCAAGTCCAGGATCATAGGAGTTGATAATCGAGGACCTAACAGCTATTGCCTTGTGTACGCCTCTACGAATTTAAAGAGAACTTCGAATCCCAACACAAGGTTGAACAAATGTAGGGGAGTTATGACTAGCGAACGGAGAGCACCAACATAAAAGAGAAGACCGCCTTGTGTACGCTCTCCAAATTTAAAGAGAACTCACCAATCCCAACACAAGGTTGAACAAATGTAGGGGGAGTTGTGACTATCAAAGTGAGAGATCGATATATAAAAAGAGAAGAACCGGCAATCAACTTCAAATACCTTCCAAGAAGAGAAGTTCAAGAGATGGTGAACTTGAGATCTCATAAAGAAGAGGTCAAAGGCAAGACAAAGGAGGAGATAATTGAAGAAGAGCACGCACTACGCTTCCATGCAATCTTGATAAGTGTTCTTCGAGAACTTAGGACGTCATTTTTACAATATCAAGATAAAACCGCTCGATTACAAATTAAACACAAATGGGAGAATTTTAGGGTTAACAATTCACCGGGAACAGAAAACCGATTGAATATGCCTACGCTTAAATATTATAGGGAAAATTATTGGGTTTAAAATATAAATATCAATTTATATGATAATGTAAGATAATAATGGTGAAACGTAAGGATTCAATTTGCAATGAAAAAGAGAAATGACAAAATTAAATTAGAAAAAATGATTAGTTTTGCAGTAGTGTTAATTGAAATTTAAAGATTCTCTCATTGGTATTGTGTTGCAACCAAAGCTCCAAGGATTCAAGAAAAATGATTCAATTTAGTGTTGTTGCGGATAATATGCCAAAGCGTGTGCAGGTTGTGCGAGTTGAAGTTCAGACAAAATTTAGAAGTTGGCAATAGTAAATATAAGTCTGACGCTGATAAACATCGTAGGTCTAAAGAGTTCAAGGTAGATGAGTTGGTGATGGTTCACTTGCGCGAGATTAGATTTCCAGCAGGTACGCATAATAAGCTGAAAAATAAACGTACGGACATCCGAGTCGTAAAGAAGGTGGGAAATAATGCCTATGCGATGGATTTACCCGATAATCTGAACCTTCGACACTCAACGTGTGGTCTATTTGAGTATCATCCTTCCGAGGAAGTGCTTGTGCTTTATCCATAGTATAACTCGAGGTCGAGTTCTTTTCAAGTGGGGGAGACTGATGCAGAACAAAGAGACAAATAGCAAGATATGGTTGGGATAATTAAGGATATTTGAATAAGTTATGGTTAGATATTATCGCTATATTTCATGAGATTTGAATAATATTGGGTAGGATATTATCTAGATTAATATATTTTCTTCTATAAATACCCATGTCCGTAATTAGTTTCGATTCATTTAGATTTATTCATAAAAGTTCGAGTTTCTTTACGTCTTTACGAATCTTTTACGGACGAGTTCTTTTACTATGGCAACAACTACTCGCTTCCGCTCTGTTGTATAATTATTGATAAAATTTATAATCAATCGCATAAACCAAGAATCATAATCCCGAGCTATGGATAAAAAAAAAAAAAAAAAACCATTATCGTAGTGCCACCCGATTTTGCATAAGCCGCATCCTCTGAAAGTGAAGGATCCTAAAAAGTGAATCGGCGATTAAAATATATATTTCCAAACTAAGCAAATACTGTTAAAGAATCGAATTAAACACCACGTGACTTGTATCGCCACTGGAAGAAGAAGGGCTCATGAACGAAAACTTCACCGCAGAACCATCAAGGGCTCGTCGTGCGGATCCCCGCCTGCCTTCTTCCACGCCGTCCCAAGCGCATAACCCAAAGCCCGAGCAACGGGGACCGAAACCGCATTCCCGATCTGACAATACCTCTCCTTGATCGGACCGCAGAACCCGTAACGATCCGGAAACCCCTGCAACCTCGCGTACTCCCTCACGGTGAGAGTCCTATCCTGCTCCGGATGCAGCATCGCCATCGACCTCACGTGCGGAAACGTTACAAGCGTCGACACCGTCTCGTCCCACCACAGCCTCCCGTATGGCCTCTTCGACTTCCCCTGCTCGAACGAAAGTGCACAGTTGGGCACCAGCGGCTTCCCCGATGGCAGCAGAATGGGCTCCACTCCCGGAGCCCGCCGGGCCACGTTGTCCGGGCCCACCACAACCCCAGGAAGGGTCCCGGAAGTTGGCCCCCTTCCTCCTCGGATATGCGAAACACGCAAGTGCTCGTGCTCCGATAACTGCAACGGCCTGTGATCTGTCAGAACCCGACAACCTTCCCTTATGTGGCGCTGGAAGTCGGTCTCGGGCGGCCTGTCGTAGGCATCTCCTCTCGGGACTCGTCATTCCCGACCCTCGGGAGGTCAGAGATTGAATCTTTGAGTACCATCGCCTTTTCCAAGCTACGAGGTTGTCCTTCCTCGTAGCCGACGAGGTTTCGGCCGAACTCAAGGGGTGGGCCGTAGCGGAGGATCACGTCGTGGGACGGAAGTGGGAACCGAGGGAGGGAGGCCGCCGTGGTGGGCTCCCCATATGAAGATGCGGAGACGAAATTGGGGTAGCCGTAGCAGCCCGAGGCCATCGTCCCCATCCTCGACTGGGTAATTCATTCCCACGAGTCGGCTGAGTGCGTACC
Organism: Craterostigma plantagineum; assembly: GCA_027422505.1. Taxonomy (NCBI): domain Eukaryota; kingdom Viridiplantae; phylum Streptophyta; class Magnoliopsida; order Lamiales; family Linderniaceae; genus Craterostigma; species Craterostigma plantagineum. The sequence goes on from JAPQWV010000880.1 coordinate 17,142, forward strand.
GTCCTAATGAGCCGCCGTCGAACTTGATGATGTCGACGACGTTCTCCATTAGGACGTATTTGGGCTGTAGGAATTCAACGATATCCATGAAAGACGATGATCTGGCGGTTCCTATGGTCACTCAGAGGGGAATTGAAGTTTCTGTACCGGTTGTAACCGCTTATGCCTTGGCATGGGGGCCGCCGCAGATGACGTCGGCGTCACCCTGTTTTTTTTTTTGAATTAATTTACAACAATGTAAGAGATGAAAGATATGAAAGGAAGATGGTAGTGAAAAATGCTTGCTTACTGGTAGTGGTAAAATTCTTGATTGAAACCCCTTCACGACGAAGTCCTCTATCTTCCCTTTGCAATTACTGGCAGGAGGAGATAGATATATTTGCAAAAAGTTTGGTTTTCCAATTACATTTTATATATATATATATATATATATATATAGAGGAATTTTATAGTGCTCACTATATATGGGCACTTGTTGATGTGATACTGATTCGTGTCATTTCAACATCCCACATCAACATCTAAGGTTATGTCGTCTTAATTAACGCCTTCTAGGTGTCACTAAATCGACATCTTGGATGCTGATATGGCATATTGACGCGATATATTTTATTGACACGTAAAATGTTATGTAAAGCGTCATTATGCCACATCAACATAAAAAATGTCGATTAATGGCACCTAGAAGGCGTTAATTAGGACGACATAACCTTATATGTTGATGTTGACTGTTGAAACGGCCGGATGCTACATCAACAGGTGGCCTCATAAGGTGCTCTTATAAGGTGATCACCATAAAATTCCTATATATATATATATATATATACTTTAATATATATAAAATGGAATGTAGTTTGGTTCTGCTTGAAACACTGTCCATTTTCATTATATTAAACAAATAAAAATAATGGAAAAATCGCCCACCATCAACGTGGGAAACACTTTATTTTCACTTCAAACTATTTCACTTATATAGTTATTATTATTAAAAGAATGTTATATTAGTTATACATATTTTGCACCCATGAAATGCAACGGGCATAAAACTAATATGTATATATCGAGGTTTGCTATGGTGCCCACCCCACCGTGAGCACCATAGCTGATTCCCCAATTATAGCTCTTTTTTCTCCCACTCTTGCGATGCCATCACCTCCGCCACCCCTCTTAGCTTCATCATAATATTCGTTGTCCATCTACGCGCACTCATTTATCATACATTCATCATCACGGCTATGTACGAGAAGATGGACAATGGATGTTATGATGAAGCTGAGAAGGGTGGCGGAGGTGATGGCATTGCCGGAGTGGGAGAAAAGAGCTGTAATTGCGAAATCAGCTATGGTGCTCACGGTAGGTGGACACCATAGCAAACCTAGAGAGAGAGAGAGAGAGAGAGAGAGAGAGAGAGAGAGAGAGGGTGCTAACCTCAACCCTTTAATTGGTTCCCATGTATCGTCATCTGGTGTATATCCCTTCCAACGGACCTATAAAATTAAATGAATAGTTGGTTGATTAATCTATCTATCATTATATATATATAATTAAACGAATAGTTGGTTGATTAATCTATCTATCATTCACCTTAAATGTATTCCTCGATTGCCGTTTCGTTGGGATCTCCATAGCAAATATCGACTAAAGACGACACTTCGTACTCTTCAGAAGATGAATCATCACCACATTGATATTCCTCTTCAACTGTATGGATATCGCCTTTTTCTATATCACGGTGATGAACCTTGCAGAGATTTTCCCATTCCTTTAAAAGTTGCAGAAAATCCTCCGCCCGTTCGTTCCTAACCTGAATTATTTTATTATGTTGGATAATTACAAACAAAGCTATCGGCAGTGTAGGAGACTAGTTTTATATTAGATTACCTGCGTTTTTGGATGGTTAGTCTCAGGCTTTCACACGCAGGGCTATTGTAATCCACTGCCCATTTCTGAACACAAAAATATTTATAATTTACAATGCTCATAACATGGATAAAAATCTGAATTAACATAGTAATGTTTATTATGGATGGTAAAATGTTGAATAATTATTACTAATACTTACTGTCTCAAGATTGAAACCAGAGATTTGGGCGCCGAGGCATAAGCCAGTGGACATTCCGCCGCATCCACAGAACAGATCTAATAATGCTAAATCACGTTTAAATGATAGCTCTGAGGATAACCATGATCTCTGCCTCTCCATAGACTCTTCTGAATGAAGATTATATGTATAATGTACATATTCTGGAATGATTCTTCAATGCTAACATAGTAGATAGGTAACAACAAAATCCTTGGAATAAAGAAACAATGAAATTACCAGGACTGAGAGTACGGAATGTGGAATAATCCATACAGTACTCCATATCGTAGTAATACGAAGATGGTGACTTTAGGGATATTGATTTAAGGATTGCTGCAGAGCAAACAAAGAAGATGAAATTATAAGAAAGACAATAGAGGAAATATACCATTAGGACAATTGAAAGTGATGGAGTATACCTTAGGATGTACTCTTACAACAATGACTTTTGAGATGATGCAATCTAACAAGTTGTCATTCATTAAGTCGGAGATGAAAATGCGTCGCTTGTCATGAAATGAAGCAGCAACATCTTTCAAAACCTGATGAAAAACAGTCCCCGTCCATAGGAAACAAAATCACAAGAACCAAACTGGTAATATAAGAAGAAGACAAAAAAAAAAAACTGACTGTATCTTCAGCCCTGAAGAACCATTGAAGCCTGCAATAGTCTTCTCCCTCAGTCGTCTTAAAAAATTCCAAGATTTTTCCAATATGTTTCCTATCTCCATCGCCCTAAAGTAATTGCTTAGGACACATAAATCTTGCAACATTTATAAGTAATAAGCCAAATCACTTTTGTTCTTGGCCACATATATATAATGCAGTTCAGACAATAAAGGAGATAGATAAAAAAAACGCAAATACCTTCACGTGTACGTAATCGCCGATGTTAAGACTGTCTTACCAACTATGGCTTGATCATAATGGCAACTCACATTAAGTATGATCTCATCTTCTTCATCAGCACTGTACAGTTATCAAGCAAGTAAATATGAAACACAAAATAGCACGTGATATGTTACCACGTTGACAACAAACCTCATAACAACTCACTTCAGTTTCCAGCCGTTGTCACCCTTTCGTTGTCTCTGTTGAATTCAAAATGTCAACTCAAGTCAGAAATCTATTACTGGCATATTTTCTTAATTCACTTGACCAATATTAACAAGCAAGAAAACGGAAAGCTAAAACAATCCATTAGAGACTTTTCGATATCAAACATAAGATACACACCAACAATGTAGCAACAAACTAAAGCAATACAATTATTATAATAGAACAGATGAGAATATACCTTCATTCGTACCGCCAATTCCATCTTTGCTCAGCCACTTCTTGTGCAATAGGCAGCCCTTTGAAACGACATTCAACAATCTCCTCTTTTGTCTCCTGACACAATCTTAATGTCTTCTTACTGCTCATTTTGCGATTCAATTAGGTATACGTCTAACAGTGTCATTCTTGACATCTTTTACCTTGAGCTCATTCATCCTATTATTCTTTGAAACTCACCATCACTAGATTCCACACGTCTTTTGGCTTGGGACTCGAAAAATTCATCCAAAGAAGGATCTTTATTGGTCAAGCAATCGATTGCAGAGCTTTCCGTTAAACTTTTCTTCGCTGATTTTTCTTGCGGAGTCTCAGCAGTTATTGACTCAGGTGTGTTGTCCTCAATCAGCGTCTGAGACGTTCTAATTATCCCCTTTCCTAAAACTTCAGGATATTCCATTACAGCCAATCTGTTGACTTCTGAGACCTCTTCCCACTAACAGCTACGCTCAGTTCACCGAAAAGATTCTTCTTCTTCTTCTTGGTCACAGCTGAGTCGTTATCCTTCTCTCCAACAAGCATTTTCACAGTGCATGATCTCAAACACCTAAGGCTAAAAACACCACTTTCTTCAACTGAAGAATCCACCCTTTTGCTGGCATGCGTCGATGTCAATTTGTCAGATTCAGGCAATGCAAGAAGCTGAGGTGTGTTAGTCTCACCTCTCGACCTCAGACCCGTGACCTTCTTCCAATCTTCAAGATCATTCTATCGCCAACACCACCATCGAAACGACCTCGTTTCCTCGACCCCACAACTTGTGTACTACTACTCAGTGCCGGCGCCGAAGAGACTCTTGGAGACCTTCGTATGGGAGTAGAATCCACCATTTTCTTCTGGCGGCTCTCGCCGCTGCTGCAAGTCTTGGGAGTGGGCGTCTTATAAACGTTGTGGTAAATCTTGAAGATCTGCGCAGAGACCGAACGCCGGGCTGTCGTCGGCCGGCAACTTGTTCTCAACCGCGTGAATTGAAAGACCCAACGCGCCGGCGTCTTCATCCCTCGCATTGGCTGCGTTGGGTGTTTGCTGATGAGAATCTTAGCGACCTAATTGTTGGGAGCTGACTGAGGGTGAGCTTTTGCCGATTTGATCTCATAATGGCTTCAGTGGATTTGGATCCGTGTTTGCGTTTGTGTCTGTGAAGTGGAGAGAAGGAAGGAACGAAGCGTAAAGATCAAAAAGAAAGGGGAAGAAAGAGAGAGTGGTGCACGAAAATATAGAGTTATTCTCAATGGACCTTTTAGTTAATTTCTTGCCACGGAAATAAAACGAAAACAGAGTTTGTAACGGACACTTAATAGTATGAGGCCAAATATGAAGTTGCCAGCACCATTAATTACTAGGGTTACTTACATGTCATGCACCTATAATATTTTCAATTAGTGTTCAGGCCCCTATAATGTTCCATTTAGTATTAAGTACCTACTTTTCAAAACTCTTAGAGAAAAAGACCCAAACTATGCGATATGACATATTTACCCCCTAACAGATGCGAAATTTACAAATTTTTGCCATCGTCTTCTCCAACGAGCAAGCTAATCTTCAGCTCGGTTTCCATGTATAACCTCGACCTTCGTGAGCAGACGAAGAGGCCGGACCCTGACCCGTCGTCGTAGTAGAGCTCGAGGACGCCGTCCGATGAGTCTTATAAACCCAGACATCTATGGTGCTAATTTACAGAAAAAACTTATAAACATCAATCACGAAAATCGTTGAGATTGTAGCGAAAATATCAAAGTTCATGACCAAATATGTTGAAATTATTGTTAGTTTGATCGTGCCTCCGTGGGTATGATTTGTATTGCTAATTTGCAGATTTAATCTCGGAGATAACGAATACAACAAAAAATAACAAATGTCGTATGGATAATAACAAATGTTGCACACAAGTAACACATCACTCAAAGGTAATAACGCCTTGTTTGTCGTCAACAACACATTCTGTTTAAAAGTAGTGGATCGAAAGGAATAAAACGAAAATCATAAAAGACACTAAAAACAGATGAAAACTGCATAAATCTCGGCGTTATTGACCCAATAAGGTGAAATAGGCCTCAATTTCTCATGGATACCTCGAATTTATACCGATTACTTGCAAGAAACGGATATATATTTTTCCTAAATCGTGTAAAAAAGAAATACTTATAACATAGCAAAAAATAACAAATATCTTATGTTTAATAACAAATGTAGACTTAGAAGTAACACGTCGCTGAAAGGTAATAACGCCTTGTTTGTCGTCAACAACACATTCTGTTTAAAAGTAGTGGATCGAAAGGAATAAAACGAAAATCATAAAAGACACTAAAAAACAGATGAAAACTGCATAAATTTTCCGCGTTATTGACTCAATAGGGTAAAATAGGCCTCGATTTCTCATGGATACCTCGAATTTATACCGATTACTTGCAAGAAAACGGATATATATTTTCCCTAAATCGTGTAAAAAAGAAATACTTATAACATAGCAAAAAATAACCAATATCTTATGTTTAATAACAAATGTAGACTTAGAAGTAACACGTCGCTGAAAGGTAATAACACCTTGTTTGTCGTCAATAACACATTCTGTATACAAGTAATGGATCGAAAGGAATAAAATGAAAATCACAAACGACACTAAAAAACAGATGAAAACTACATAAATCTCCGCGTTATTTGACTCAATAAGGTAAAATAGGCCTCGATTTCTCATGGGTACCTTGAATTTATACCGATTACTTGCCAGAAACGGATTATATTTTCCATAAATCGTGTAAAAAAGAAACACTTATAACATAGCAAAAAATAACAAATGTCTTATGGTTAATAATAAATGTAGACTTAGAAGTAACACATCGCTGAAAGGTAATAACGCCCTGTTTGTCGTCAATAACACATTCTGTATACAAGTATGGATCGAAAGGAATAAAATAAAAATCACAAACGACCGTAAAAAACAGATGAAAACTGCATAAATCTCCGCGTTACTGACTCAATAAGGTAAAATAGGCCTCGATTTCTCATGGGTACCTACCGATTACTTGCAAGAAACGAATATTACATTTCGCTAAATTGTATAAAAGGGAAATACTTATTATAGCAAAAATAACAATGTCTTATGGATATAACAAATGTTGACACAGAAATAACACATCGCTGAAAGGTATAATGCCTTGTTTTTCGTCAATAACACATTCTATACAAGTAATGGATCGAAAGGAATAAAATGAAAATCACAAACGACACGAAAAACAGATCAAAACTGCATAAATCTTAGCGTTTGTGACTGACTAAAGTTTTTTCGTCCTCAATTTCAGATGGGTCTTACTAATAAAGACGGGTTTTTTATGAATCGAATGATTCGTGCTTCCACCCCCAAATTAAAAATTTCGTTCAGAAACCGATTCAATATCGACTTCAACGGCCAAACAAGGTAAAAGCGACTGAGTAAGATAAATCGACTCAAACAAGTCTTAAGAAAAAGTACGTCGGTAACCATGAAATTGAGAAAATTTAGTTTTCTCTAAGACTAAAACATTTTTTTAAGTGAGTAACAGTTTACCCCAACAAATATAACACATATACGTGTACAAAAAACACTTCATTGAGGATATTCTAGAAGGTTCTGACCGTCAGAGAATTTAACAGAATTGTCAGAGAGTATTTACAGGACTTCCTCAAAATTGTACTACATTAATTGGAAATAATAACACACGTTAGGTAAAAAAAAAAACAACGCGAACTCGATCAATAACACATTGATTGATACTGATACCACATAAATGTTGTTCAGTACCACATCAATAATTCGATTAATTTCGTACATAAATACAATTTTATTTTGGATGTTTAATATGAATGTTCATGTAAATATATAATTTGATGAAGTTTAATCACCACATTCCTTTAAGAGACACATTAGGCGAAATTTGATGTCAATAGATGAATGTTGATCTCATTAAATATATAAACATATAGTCTTCCATTGCAAATATAGGCTACACTTCTTTCAATGGAACATAACATTATGAATTGCACCACGAACATGTTCAACGTCAACATTAAAGTACTAATAACATTTATAGACCACAAACACAAAATACTAAGCTCAAAATCCTAAACCCGAGGCCCGAAACCCTAAACCCTAAATCCTAAACCTCGAACCCCAAATTTTTTTAAGGTTGTAGAAATACCTGCACAAGTCGTGGATCGTTCTCCCAAAATTTCATGTCAACCCTTAATCTTAGGCTCGAACCCGTAAGTCCTAAACCCCGAAAACTACCCAAAAATCCTAGCGCATAGACGTTAACAAATTATCCTGAAACCTAGTGCATAGACGACAATTTTATAACAAATAACACTCTATTGGTAAACAATTAAACCATATCGGTACCACATTAAACTGTCCCAGAAAACTTTTTTGATATCCCGCCGAACAGTTCGAAAATTCTACGGTTGCGCCAGAAACTTTAAGGCTATGGGTCTCTCGAATCTACGTGTATTACCTTCAATTTCAACTAGAAACATGCTTCGATCTACAAAATTTATTGTTTGCGTCGACAAAATTTTAAGATTCCGTCCCGACACCGTCGCGCTCGTGAGATCCGCAACAGAGAAATCAATATTAATTTGTAAATGGGTTTAACTAAGGCAACTATCGATATTATTACATGTGATAAATCCAAATCAAAGAAATTGCTAAGCTTGCAGTTGCTATGACCGTATATGTTGAAATTATCGTCAATTTCATATGAATGTTGATAAGTTTCACAAAAATAACAAATGTCTTAAGGATAATAATATATGTTGACTCAGAAATAACACAACAATGAAAAGGAATAACGTCTTGTTTGTCGTAAATAACACATTCTGTATACAATTAATGGAACGGGATAAAAAGAATGAAAATCACAAACGACACTAAAAAAGATGAAAACTGCATAAATCACGTCGTTATTGACTCAATAAGGTAAATAGACCTCAATTTCTCATGGGTACCTCGAACTTATACCGATTAGTTGCAAGAAACGAATATTATATTTTCCCTAAATCGTGTGAAAAAGAAATACTTATGACATAGCAACAAATAACAAATGTCTTATGGTTAATAACAAATGTTGACTTAGAAGTAACATGTCGCTGAAAGGTAATAACGCCTTGTTCGTCGTAAATAACACATTCTGTATATGGATCGGAAGAAAAAGAACGAAAATCACAAACGACACTAAAAACAGATTAAACAGCATAAATCACGTCGTTATTGACTCAATAAGGTAAAATAGACCTCGATTTCTCACGGGTACCTCGAATTTATACCGATTAGTTGCGAGAAACGGAAATCATATTTGCCCTAAATTGTGTAAAAAAAATACTTATAACATAGAACGAAATAACAAATGTCGTATGTTTAATTACTAATACTGACTTAGAAGTAACACGCCACTGAAAGGTAATAACGCTATGTTTGTCGTCAATAACACATTCTGTATACAAGCAACGGATCGCGGGGAATATAACGAAAATCACAAACAACACTAAAAGCGGATGAAAACTGCATAAATTTCGGCGTTATTGACTCAATAAGGTAAAATAGGACCTCGATTTCTCATGGGTACATCGAATTTATACTGATTACTTGCAATTTACGTCGAAATCTAGATTCGGTTTACCATTATGTTTTCAAATTTGCACCCTAATTAGACAAGTAAATTTTACCTTGTGCATCGTCAATATCATATGAATCCAACATGACATGCCGATCGGTTGGATTGATCAACTGGATTTTTTGTGCTCGATTCAGTGTAAGAAAAATGAGTTCGAAAAGAATTCTATTGATAACGTTTTGCAGTAGTAGCAAAGTAACACAATATTGTTGAAAAAATAACGTGTCTGTTTTCCAAAGTAACAATATGTTGTAACTGTATAACATATAATGAAGTAAAAGTAACGCTTCATATAAGACCAAAAAAGCACGTAGTGACTTTCGCTGGAAAAAAGAGCAAAGGGTATTTTCGTCAAATTTTATTTTTGGGTCCTTTACTTGATTTTTACAAAAGTAGGCCTCTTAAACTTACTTATTTTCTGACAGGGTCTGACGGTAAATGAAAAGTTTAGGGGGGGCTTCAAACAGAAATCTTCCCTAATTACTAGCAACAACTAAAAAGTTGTTAGTGACTTGTCAATTCCCTTTCATCTGCATTAATTAAGGGGACATTTCCTTACCAGTCCTGTAATTAAAACATCCTATTCAGTATCCTTAGCAAACTTTTGTCATGTTCAGTACCAATCTGCCAAAAGTTGTGTATTTGATATGCCAAACAGGAACGGACGAATATACCATTTCTTGAAACTAAATTCGACACATACCAACTTCTTTGATTATTTAGCAACTGTTATCTCTATTTATACCAACATAATAACGTTATTTTAATTTATATAAATAAAATTGGAAATTGTACTAATTGTTACTGTTATTATGCCACCAGAATGACCATTAATAACAAATGGTATAATATCTACAATTCATGGTACAGTAGCAAAATTAATTTGTATAATGCAGCGACCCTAGCCATCGCTACCTATTCTAGCGTTAGCCTATGTGCCTAACGATGTGCGATCTTAAAGGAGATGCGAAAATGCGTACGAAATTTTTCCATTTATGTAATGGAAGTCGTTCTTTACATGACAATAGAATTTTACATATTCCTAAATTCATACAAGTCCTAATTACACGAGATGTGTATACATGCACAACAAAAGAATCCCTATGCGCCCGACCTTACAGGTCGTCATCCATGCACACACTACCACTCCAAAAGTCGCTGGAAGCTTCAAAAGGTTGTCTTGCCCTCTAAGCGCTCACGTACCGTGTTCGCGTGCACCCACAACACATAACGTAAGGGGGAGCGATAAGCTCAGTAAGTGAAAACTATGCATGAATGAACGTGTCCCAACCCAATCTGCAAAGATATCCACGTCAATGCTTTCTAGACTTCACTTTCCTTCTTGTTCCCCCATTTCATTTCGGGCCCTCGGCTCCCACCATGTAGCGACCCTACTTTTCTAATCAAGATATTTGGCGGATTTCCGCAACGAAAGCCGCGGAAAGCCCATTTTGCAAAATCTTTTCGGAATAAAATATATTACAACTAACTTTGTCTACCTCATCACTGCTATACACGGGCCGTAGCCCCAAAATTATAAAATATTCAAAATCCTAAAGCCGCTCCACAGGTCGCGTCCATGTACCTTCCCGCCCTTAGAAGCCCGTGGAGTCACCGCCGCCAGCCCGCCTTAGTCGCGACGTCTATCGACGCCCGACTCATCCATACCTACAACACATAAAGGCCTGAGCGATACGCTCAGTAGGTGAATTCATGCAAATGCAGCGTGCACTCAATCCCGATCCCAACACCTCACCACATGATAAGATGCAATGCACGCTCGTTCGCACAATCTACCCTATCTCAATATCAGGGCCCTAGGTCGGACTATGCACCTCATAAATGAACCTACGGCACCAACCGTAGAGTCCCAGCGACACCAACCACTCATCTCGACGGCACCAACCGTCATCAGCGGCACCAACCACTGATCATACCGGCACCAACCGGTCGCATAGTGCTAGGTGGCACCAACCACCTTTCTCGACGGCACCAACCGTCATCAGTGGCACCAACCACTGATCATACCGGCACCAACCGGTCACATAAAGCCGGACGGCACCAACCACCCTTCACGACGGCACCAACCGTCAGGTGCACTAGTACCAATCCTCAACTCGACTCCGAGTCGACGACCAAAATCGGCCACATCTACCCACATGCGCCTCGCGCCGACACCTTAAGGTGTCACCGTGCCAACACGGTCTTCATCTCCCATATCGACATGTCGTGCACATGCTATGTAGTGCAAATAAGGATGCAACATTTCATAAATGAATATATATTTTCATCGAAAATAATTACGTTCACATCGTAATTTACTAACAATAATTCCTCAAGATTCTCTAATAAGTATTTCCCTAATTTTCCTGGAAATAATCCTCCCGCATAACTCTAACTCAGCCAGCACAATTCGAAATTCTTTAATCTATTTTTAAAATCCCAAATTAACTCTTACGGCCCAGATAGGCTAAATACGCCAACACTTCGAGGCCCAAAATCACTTAACTAGTCAACATGCGAGGAAAAGTCCACATTAGAAATTGGATTTGCCAACCTAAGTCGAAGGGTTGTTCAATTCGCTAAGTAGCTAGTCAATTCGTGAATTAATTGACCCGTGAGAGTACACACTCCGCGAAACTCTCTCACTGAGTACAATTCGCGAAATCAGACACGGCCCGCGAAATTCTGTACTTCGCGAACCAGTTGAGTTCACGCATTTAATTTCGGCCCGCGACTTCGCGAACCATTTGGGCCCGCAAAAAAATCCCCTCTCTTAGAATTTAATTCGCGAAGTACTTAGCGGCCTGCGCAAAGGTTAGCGGCCCGATCCCTCTCTCTCTTTCGCAAATCTAACCGGCCGCGAGAAGTTTATTTCGGCCCGGGATGTCTCTCGCTTGCGAAAACCTCTAGCCTGCACAAAGCCCGATCTTGGCCCGCAAAGACGTTTGCTCTCTCACATGCCGTGACTCCAAGCCCGCGAGAACGTTTTGCGACCCGACATCGTTTTCCCACATTCATGAAGTTCTCAACCCGTGAATAACATTCGCTCTTCTCAACTCGTGAACCTGAAGCCCGTAACCCCTTTTTTCGACCCTAAATCATCCCCCAATTCGCGAACTACCCCAAACCGCGGAATAATAGTTCTACCGTAAATATTTCCAATTTCACTCGTTAAACACCTATAGTCCAATAATCAAGCTTAAACCCTAATTCCTTGAAATTCTCTACGCTAGTTCCATACCAATCAAATAATCTCACAACAAGTAGAACATGTAAAAGTCAAACATAAACCCGTATATTGGGTTGCAAACATAGCAAACAATATTAAACACATAATTCCACAACAAGGTCGAACATCTACCACTTGCGAACCATCCAGAAATTTCACTTAATACTAATCATATAATAAATATCAAAATATCATAGACCAAGGTTCATTATTTCGAAACTTGATGGTCATAACACCAAATTTCGAAAGCTTTGAACCCATTTTATGTGCTGTAGGTGAGGAAATTCACCTACCTTTTTTTTTGCTAAGCATTGTTTGAATGATTTTGGATTGTAAGCTTGCCGAAACTCCCTCGAACTTGCTCGTCTCCCTCGTTCTCCTTTCTCCCTGGGTTTTTCCTTTCTTCTCCTTTCTTTCTTCTTTTTCTTTTCTCTTTTTTTTTTTGGTGAGTTTCCTTTGTGGTTATGAGTGATGGCTTCACCTCTCCATTTTCTCTTTGTGTGTTTCGCACTTAGTGTCTTTTTAAGCATCGATTTCATGAGTTTTAAAGTGGTGAAAATGAACTCACTGGCTTGGGGTCTTTTAAAAAATGGCCCTTGACTCAGTCAATATTAAAAAAATAGCCTTGTTTACGTTTTTTTTGGTCAATGGCCTTCATTTTAATTAATCGTTAACCATCTTATTTAAACCCTCGATTAATTAACTAGAAATAAAAGAAAAAGAACAATAAATATACATACACAATCTGTATATATATATATAGAAGAAACGAAACTCCATTTAAATGCACAGCAGCACGGTAATAATTACTATACCAACCTAGATCGATCCATCCTTTCTTCTTCATCGTTTCTAAAGAAAAACACAGCCTCATTTTCGTCACTAAGTCGAACTCGAAGTCTGCGAAACAAGTCTGGAAGGAAAAACCCAGCTCTAACTCTTTACAGTAAGTTTTTTCTTTTTGAATTACGAATTTTTACCCTCCAAATTACTTGAGTTTGTCATTACGTGATGTTTGGCCACGAGAATTTGAATTTCCAGTCGGAAAGACGAAACTCGTGGTCATGCTTCATGGAACCCGCACATATATTCACAAGGGCACTATGCAGTAGATCTGGGACCCCGCGCATGTTTACACGGTCCCCGCACGCTGGTGCAGGTGCCGCGCGCACTGGTGCATGGGTCCGCGCGCTAGAGCACGGGACCCGGACATCAGTTCAAGGGCCCCAGGCGCTGGCGATGGGGTCCCGCACATCAGTGCAGGGCGCGCGCGCAATGGAGCACGGGTCCGCGCGCGCTGGTGCACGGGACCCGGGCATCAATTCAGGGTCCCCGCACGCTGGTGCCGGGGTTCTGTGCATAAGTACAGGGGCGCGCGCGCACTGAGCACGGGTCCGCGCGCTAGATCACGGGACCCAGGCATCAGTTCAAGGACCACAGGCGCTGGTGCTGGGGTCCCGCGCATCAGTGCATGGGCAGTCCCAGGGCATGGGTCCCGCGCACTAAGTCATGGGTCTCGCGCTCTAGAGCTTGGGTCCCATGCGCTGGTGCAGGGGTCCCGTGCTTATATGTTAGGGTTTTCGATAGCTGTTAGGGTTTTCGATAGCTGTTAGGGTTTTCTTAAAGCTGTTAGGGGTTTGGAAGCTGTTAGGGCTTTAACTATGCCTAGAAATCACGTTAGCAAACACAGCATCCGAAATAACAATTTTGACAACTAGGGTTTTTGCAAACTATTGTTTTCGCAAACTAGGGTTTCGCAAGTAGGGCTATGGTTCTAATATATTTTACTTTTATTGCAGGGGGTAATCATGACGATCACTAACATTGTGTTCCAAGTAGAGGGTCAGTGGATAATTGGCGAGGACAATACCTCGAAGTGGTGTCCTCTTCCTACTCATAGATGGCAATCAATCTTGGTCGACGAGGAAACATGCACGTTAGATGACGTGAAGAATGAGATTGTGAAGGTGTTGTCGCTATGCAGCGAGAATTCTAAACTCACGTTAAGCTACATGCCTAGCGTAGTTTACGATTTCCCACGACCCATCTACATCGAGAATGACTACGGTATACGTGCATACCTTGGTTTTGCTGGTCCACAGTCTAGACCCGTGCTCCATGTTGAGGTTGCGTCCTTTGTCAGTGCCACACCACCACAAGCTCATCTTAATGATGAATCGTATTTCAACGTCGGTCTAATAGAGCAGTGCGACGCAAATGAGGAAATCCATCCCGTGGAGGGTTGCATGGGCGACACATCTAACTACCACTCTTACCATCTTTCTGTATTAAATTTGAATTAGGGGTAAAGATAGTTACCGTAACGAGGCGCGTCGGTATGTGTACGTGGACCGAATAAATTCTTCCAATCGTCCCGAAGCTCTTGCAACTGAGACGCAACGCCGCCGATGCTTTCCCCCAGACCTTGCATCGAGTTGAACTGCTCCTCATAGAAGTCGGAGCGTCGATCGTAATTGTCTTGGAATTGCACAAAGCCGTCTCGAAATTGCCAAAACTCGTTCTCGAGATGCTCGAACCGACCGCTAAGTCCGTCGAAGCCGCTGCTAAACGTGTCGAGCCGATTGCCAAATTCATCGAATCGCAGGTCCACGTGGCGTGCAAATTCGTCATACGATGTCCCTGGCATTGGCGGGGACCTCGGCGGCGTACGGAAGTTGCCTCCATGCATGGACGGCGGCTCGTAGTCAGAGCCCATGCCCCTCTCTTCGTCTTGCCGTGATCTGATAGAGAGCTGAGGGACGGACTCTGCTTCGTAATTGGGTTCGCATGCCGCCCGCCGGCCAAGATGTCCTCGAACCGCACGATGAATGCACCTAACTTCCACCCCGTCCATCAGTAGGCTCGCCACCCTATCGTACACGTGTCGTGTGGCGCGGCAACCTCGAAGTCGCTGTACCGAAAATAATCGGTCTGCGTCTCTTCTCCAATCGGCACTAGTAGACCTCGTACATCGGACCCGCCCACCGTCTTCGCAACATCCACCAACTTCGGACATCCCTTCTGGGGCCAATTCCTCGTGACCCACCGGCATATACGCGGCCTCGCATGCTCCCGCTCTCTAAGTTCAGCATATTTCTCAGCGATGGCCGGTATTGCATTCATATGCTAATATCTGAAGACAAAGAAATAAATTAATCTTAGCAAACAGACGAAACCCTAAACTCACAAAGTCATTCAAATATAAAACCCTAACCTGAAGTGGATGTACGAATCCACTGATCTTTCCTTGTTATCATCAAAATCTTGTTTCAGCGACCGTAGTGCCGCTCTGAAAGCCACGGTGCCCAAAGGGTAACGCTCGAAGGCCTCTGAGTCTTCGACTAAATAAACGATCCAAGAAAGAAGGGTGCTATCCTTCTTGGAAGGTCGGGGTAGCAAGACGTACCCCGCAAAATACAGGTTGGCCAACTTCAACTTCTCGTCATTGACGCGCACCGTGGGTTGGCAGCCAACTCCTCCAACCGCTGCTTAACGTGCGACAATTTAAGCGTCAATGTCGCTTTCCTCGGGAAATGACGACGGACGAATTCATCCGTTTGGTTCACCGCCGGTTCGGCTGCGAACTTCAGCCCCGTGATTAGGCAATAATCCGTTTTTGAAAAACGGAGCGGTTTCTTCCCGATGATCATCCAAAGCTCGTCACGATTGTGAAGCTGCGTCTGGCACTTGATGAGATACCACAACAGCTGCGCCGACAAATTGAAATTGGCAGCAGCGTTGACGAGCCTGCCGAACGGACTCCCTTCCGTAAAAACTGCCAGCTCATCCTCGTTTAGCCAACCAACGATCTCCTCGCTCACTTCGCAGTATCATGACATTATGTAACCGGTAATCTTTCTCATCGTCGCCTCCGGCAATTTGCTTCTTCAATTGAACCTACAAATCAATAAAAAATTAATTACAAATGCTGCGGGAGAATTGCTTATGGTGAGATAGGCCGCCGCGCACGGTCCCCTGCCATGCGGCGCGGAGACCTCGCTATGCCTCGCTGGGGACCCGTGCGTGCCAGCGCGGGGACCCTGCGACATAGCACGGGGCCCGTGCTTGCTAGCGCGGGGACCCGTGCTCATGTGCGCTGGAGGTCCTAGCTATGCCGCGCTGGGGACCCGTGCGTGCCAGCGCGGGGACCCTGCGACATAGCACGGGGCCCGTGCTTGCTAGCGCGGGGACCCGTGCTCATGTGCTTGCTAGCGCACATGAGCACGGGCCCCGTGCTATGTCGCAGGGTCCCCGCGCTGGCACGCACGGGTCCCCAGCGCGGCATAGCAAGGTCTCCAGCGCTAGCAAGCACGGGTCCCAGCGAGACAAAGCGCGGGTTAATTGGGGAGGACCCCTGCGCTTTTACACGGATCCCTGAGATTCAAGACACGGGGCCCATGCCTGTGCAAGCACGGCCTAAATTTAGGGTCCCGCGCGATTTTATAGGACGGGGTCTTCGAAAAATAAAAAAATTACCTTCACTGTTTGGGGTCTCGCCTGAAACTGCCATGGATTCTGAGCTTCAAATTCGAATGTGAAGAAAAAGAAAAGGGAGAAAGCTTGATCGATTTTTCAAAGGGCCCGTGAAGTGAAAGGGTTCTTTCTTACTTACTTTTGCTTTTTCAGATTCTACAGTAAACCTCTGTCAAAAGCTGTAATTTTCGTTAGCTGTCGTTGATTGCCATTAAAAAAGGGTATAATAGTCTTTTACGCAGAGTAAGTAAGGGTACATTGGTCTTTTATCATTTAGGAGGCTATTTTTTTAACGTTGACGTTGTCAAAGGCTATTTTTTTAAATATTCCCGTGGCGTGTCTTGCTCCCAAGAAATATCCCACATTTTTTTTGGATAAGTAATGATTATTTTATATAGGTTTAGCTTAGGCAAATTGGAGCCATGCGTTGGTTCTTAAAATAGGAAAATGTCTCCTCTTGAACCAAAGTTTGGGCTTTTACTAATTTCTTTGGGCCATCTCTTTTATTAGTTAGTCATTTCAAGTTGTTAATTTTATTTGGGCTATACTTTTATTTCGCCTTTCTACATATTTTTATTTCTTGGGCTTTCTAAGCAATTTCGGCCATATTATTTTACGCCTCTCGGCCACAAATATAATTTTCGGTTCTCTCCCGAAAATATTTTCGTTCGGAGATCAACTTCATTAATTCGCACATGTACAGGAGTATCTAATCCGTGTTAAAGGTTAAGGGTTATTCTATTTGTTTATCTGTGTCCTGAATATTATTTGGTTATGGTACTACCTTGTCGTCACAAGACGACTTCTATGTCTTTTATCCGAATATTTGTTAATTCCACCTAGCTTAAATTTCACACTGTGTTTTTCCTGAATATTATACCCAAATTTGTGTAGTTAGTTCTTGTCGAATTTGGCTATTAAATCTCATATATCTTTCTTAAAGATACTATCATTTATACAAAATAAATCTAACTTTCGAAAATATTTCCTTAATTTATTTTGTACAACTTTTCTTATCTACCCACCAGTTTGTCAATATATTTGTTCATAAATATTTTTATTTCAAAAATCACCATAAAATTCCCGAAATTTCTTAAGACTATTTTTCGAGAATTTCATGCTTAGTATTTTCCTTATCATTTATCAGTAGTAATTCCGCTTAAAATTTTGCGGGTATTACACACCATCTAGAACTTTAATCCACTAAGGATTTACATATAGTTGACAGTACACGCATTGAGAGGCAACCCTAGTTAGCAATTTGCATTTCTTCCTTTAGCGCCTTTTCAATCCTAATGCGGTCCATATTGAGAGGCCATCGATGCCTCTCTATCCAAATGTGGTCCACATTGAGAGGCTAACACATGCACGCAAATTCCCTGGGGCACCTTTTCAATCCCAAATACGGCCTGTCACGCGGATGCTTCGCACTGGTATCCTACCTCGAGGTTGTTCCCTCGGGTCGCACCCTGCAGGTTGCAGTTTCCGCCATGAGGGCATCGATCCAACATCATTCGTATAGTCGACGGCGCATCAACGCCACCATGGTAGCATAGGAGAGCTGATAGGAACCCTAGAGGGGAACCAAACGATTGAAAAGACCATCCTAGATTGATCTTCCCAAACTTGTGCTTGAATGAATTCAACAACAACGAGTGTATTAACCCGACGCCTTTGACTACATTAAAAGGTTGAACTTTGGACTCTTCCTAGCAATGAAATCCTACCAGCTGAACCCAACAATAACGAGTATGTAAAACCCGATACCTTTGAATCACAACGATATACGTAACAATTGCTGAACTCCACCCCCTTAGACTCTAGAACCCAGCAACACTAAGTATGAACGACTTAGCACCTCTGAATTAGGAAAGACCAGAATGCAAGGTTAAGGCGCCACAACTTAAAGGAAGATATCTAGCTGATAAGCCGAGCAAGTTTTGCAGACAATGTGCAAGACCAGAACTAGCTTTGAAACTAGCAAGAAAGGGAATCCCTTACAAGTATGTAACGTCAAATCTGCCCTTTCCAAACATAAATAGTACCCTATATATAGGTACTCAGCCATACGACCATCAAACATCCAGATTGAAACTAGGGAAATAAACTAATAAAGTAGCACAAAAACAAGGGAGCTTTGACTTGGAAAATAGCTGAAAACAGGAAGACTATCTGACTACTTTGACTAGCCTTATGGCCCTTCAAATACTTGCAATTTCGTCACCTTGGTGGCCTTAAATTCAGCATCCATTTTGGGCTTGATTTTGGGCTGAAAGGCTTATTTATCCCTTACACCACTAGCTCTTGCTCGAAGGCCCAAAACTTCAATGAAGTTAACACTTGACGGCTTTGCATTGTGGATTGTAGATGACTCTTGAGAAATGCTCGTAAGCATTAAGCTCGTCAAGGATTCTTGAATTTTCTTCCCTCTCGAACGCGTCATCGGTCCAGCCATGTCTGCTAAGGCATCATGTCCTTGCTTGTCATTAGTAGTCTTGTTGCTATCAGTTTCTTCCCCCTTAAAAACATTCGTCCTCGAATCGTCTCCAGCGTCAAAATCAAAGGGAGAAAGATCAGCAACCTTGAAAGTAGTACTTACTCCACACTCACCAGGCAACTCCAATTTATAAGCATTATCGTTGATGCGTTCAAGGACTCGAAATCGCCCATCACCCCAAGGGTGTAATTTGGTTTGTCTCTTGTCGGGGAATCTTTATTTTCGTAGATATACCCAAACCCAATCATCGGGTTCGAAGACAACCTTCTTTCGGCCTCAATTGACCCTCTTAGCTACCTGCTCATTCTTAAGGTTCAAATGATCACGAACTGTTTCATGCAGATTCTTAACGATTTCAGCTCATTTTGCTCCATCTAAATTCAAATGTTCCTTGACGGGCAGGGAGAAAGGTCCAAAGGCATTAGTGGATAAAACCGTAAACAACTTCAAAAGGAGAAAAACCTGTAGAATAGTGCACGGTTCTGTTGTAGGCAAACTCAGCAATCGTTACACAATCCTCCCAACTTTTAAGTTTCTTTTAATGATGGCCCGTAGAACTGTCCAAACGTTCGGTTTGGTGAATTCTGTCTGACCATGGTTTGGAATGACTCGTGTTTTAAAACAATAACTTTGTTCCCATCTTTCCCAAAGGGTCTTCCAAAAGTAACTTAAGACTTGACATTTCGGTCAGAAACAATGCTCCTTGGCACCCCATGAAGACGGATGACTTATTTAAAGAACAAATCAACAACAAGTTTGGCGTCGTCGGTCTTCCTACAAGGAATAAAATGTGCCATTTAGAAAAGAGGTCAACAACAACGAAAATACTATCCCTCCACCTTTTCGACCTCGGCAAGCCTAATATAAAATCCATGGATATGTCAATCCAAGGGGAATCAGGGACTTGAGGAAGGGACTTAAATATGCTTGTTTGTACTCAATACAACTTATGCAAATCTTCTCACATCTCATTTCATGTTTGGCCAATAAAAATGCTCGCTCAAAATATCCAACGTTTTAGGAACTCCAAATGTCCCATTAATCGCCACTATTGTGGCGACCCTACTTCCTAATTAAGTTACTTGGCGGATTTCCGCAACGAAAGTCGCGGAGGAACCGATTTTTCAAAAACTTTTTAAGTAAATAATATACATATATTATCTAAAGTCGGGTTTACAAAATGAACGTCAACTTAATACATCGGGCTGGAGCCCCAAAAACCCGACTATCCTACGCTCTCCACAGGTCGCCTCCCATATACTACGCCCTCAAAAGCCCGAGGAGTCACCGCCGCTAGCCAGCCAACTGCTCACCCTGACACCTATCGGTGTCGGGCTCGGTCTTACCTATAAAATAAAACCCTGAGCAAAATTGCCCAGTAGGTGACGGTAAAAATATGCAATGCGTGCGTGCACTCATCCCAATCCCATGTCCTCACAACATGATAATGCACGCTCGAACTTATGTCACATCTCAATACATAATGGGCCCTCAGCTAGACTCAGCACCCACGGGCGCAATGGCAAAGTATGCCATAAAACCACACGGTAGTCCACGCCGTGTCGTGTCGTCCTTCCTCTCACACAAATCTCAACCCGACGATTTCCCCGAGTAGTATACTACTAACCCGGGTAGACAAAATCTCACATCTGTCAGCCATACCTGAGCCAAATAATATCCGGTGGTGTACACCTCGGGTGGCTCAATCCCGAGTAGATGGTGTCGCAAACCCCCTATCCCACCAGGTGCTACACGAGTCTAACCTTACGATCATAACGGTCACTCTACCCACAAATCCGACACCGTAAGGCGTCACCGTATAAATACGGTACAACATCAACCCCTCACGTGCATGTCGTGCATGCACATAAAGTCAATCACATGAAACATATGCACCGAAACCACATAATCCGTATAAATACCAACCTAGTCCGAATGTTTTAAAATTCAAAAGTAATATTATAAGCTAAAATATGGGTTGACTCTAGAATATAAATTATAATACGAAAATATTTTATTTTAAAATGTAGGCTTAAAATAATTTAATTCAAAATATTTGGGCCTGAAATAGTGCAAAAGCCCAAAATAAGTCCGCTGGTCAACATCCACCAAAATCTGTCAATGCCCAAATCGAAATTGCCCACCCGCATTTGAAAGCTTGGTCAACCCGTGAAAGTACGGTCAACGCCCGATTTCGTGAAGCTTTCGGCGATTTTGCGAATCGTTCGATCAGGCCCGCGAAACTTAATTTGAGCCAGCGAAAAGCCCGACTCTCTTCACAGGAATCACCCCGCTTTTAAAACCGGCCCGCGAAACTCAAAGTCGGCCCCGCGAACAACACGCGAAACAGCTTCAGCCCGCGAAACTCGAACCCTGGCCCGCGAAAGCAGTTTTCACTCACACATTGCAAAACTGTTGGTCCGAGATTTCACCAACAATACGACTTCGGACGGATTAAAACACGCCTAAAGATCGAGATTTAGGTTCTGGGCGTGTGGTGGCTTGGTGGTGTTCTTGAGGAGGCTCCCTCACTCTAAAATTGTTTCATTGATCTACACACACAAGCACACCTAACTATGTGTTAGGGTTTTCCTATTTATACCACAAGTTGGTATATAATAGGTGGGCCTCTTGTGAAGGCCCATTACATGAATAACTAAGAACTAACCCAACTAAGATTAGCCCAAAGTTTAATATAGCAAATCAACAAAGATAATACAATGAAATTGAACACTACAAAATATTCCTAACAATCTCCCCCTTAGTGCTCAATCTTCAACTCAGTGCGGGATATCTTTTTGGGCGTATTGGAGATCTCGATTCCTAGCAAACTCCCCCTACAAGGGATATATCCTCTTCTTGCGGAGGCATTGATGGCTCGGCTAGGATTCACTTGTTAAGATTCTCCAATCTTCCTCTTCTTGGCGCCGGATTTGTCGTCTTCGAATGGAAGTTGTCTGGTTCGGCCTCGAAGATAACTCGTCTGGCTCCAGAAGAGGTAGGCGTGGGGCGAAAAAAATGTGCCAAGGCTCCATTGAAATGTGACTTTCAAGAGCAGTGAGCCCGGTCTTCAAGTGGTCAGCGCAGTAGTGGCGGAATGTGGTGGGTGAGATGTGCCATGGCACCTTCGAGTGTTCCATTATGAACATAATAGCCTGACACATACGAGTGTGCGCGGAGGTAGTGGAAGCCTCCGGCGGTGCGTAGTTGGTGGAGGTGGCGTGGATGATGGTTGCTGCTGATGCTGCTGTACGATCTTCAACTCATTTCTTCTCCTTTACTCCCCCTTGAGATGATCTCCGTCTTCGGGATCGTCACGTCGTCCGTGGGACAGTCTGCCTCTGGTGTTGATGGTGGTGATGATGGTGTGGTGTGGTGTTGAGTGAGGCAATCAAGTGGGATTTTCAGGAGTAGCAGCAATTGGTGTTCCTCCGGGTTCATTTTTGAACACTGGAGAGACGAGCAGCATGTGGTGGCGTAGGCGTAGGCGTGGTGGAGTGGTGTCGGTGATGGGACCTTTTCCTTCATAGATCCTCGTTGAGCGCGGGCATGGAATGTGTAAGTTCCTCGCTGATTGCTATGAGTCGGGGCTCCATCACGAACGGGTAATTAACCAGACGGAGGTCCAAATACGCTCCGTCGTCACAACATCGAAACATGTTTCCGATGTGCCGCCTGTTTGCACAGGACAGAAAGACCTGTTTGCACAGGACAGAAAGAACCGGAGAGCCACAAAGGCTTTCCGTTCGCACGGACGATGAGACAAGCTCGTATCCGTGGCCCATCGACAGTTGTGGTGAGGGTGACTGTCGTGGGTCTTCCGCTCTCGGTCACAAGGACGTCATCAAGCGTTCGGGCAAGTTCACGAAGAACCAGCGGTGCGTAAAGATGTTTTGTGTCCTAGAAAGTGAAACATTTCGGTGGGTGAGGACACTAGACTCGATGTGGGTGGAAGAGGTGCAGTGAGAGGCGGGGCACTGCATGTTCAACATCAACCGTCTCCAAGTGGGCGGTGATGGCTAACGTGGTTCCTCTTGTGCAAATGAAACAGCTATCTGCGAAAGGATAGCTGAGTGGTTGGGAGGGGTTAATTGCGCGGTTGGACCAGATGCCGCGACTTCTACTCGGGAGACGAACGAGTCGTCTCCTGTACCTAGGGTGAGGTCCGGGTTGTGGTGAGATATGACAGAGGAGTGCGATCATGTCGTCGTTGGTTCGCAACTCCTGCAAGCGACTTACGTCATCCTCCCGAGATCGTTGATTGGATCTTTGCGTGGAGAAGGATGTCGCGCGACCTAGACCTAGACTAGAGAGGCTAGGGTAGGCTCGTTCTTGGGTTAGGATCAGGGGGGTTTTCACTGATCTATGGGAACTATGGTGGCGTGGCGTGATCGCGTTGAATGGTGACCACGAGCGATGTCGACGAGGGTGACCCAAAACTGTTGATCAGACACTTCAAGGACTCGTCTGGTGGAAGGTGAGGGCGTAGTGAAGAGCATGGTGGCAGAGGACGTCTCCATGTAGCACACCATGATGGAATGGGCGGCAGTGGGTGGACGTGGAGTCTGGAACCTGAAATCCACATCGTCTAAGCATCGAGATTGGATGACGCGCCCACTGATGGTTGGTTGATCTCTTGTCAACCCTTCTTTGTAGGTCCAGGTTCTGCACGGATTTGTACAGAAGCCATGATGATTGCTCGCTTCTCTGACATCCCTTCATGCACGTGGAGCAATCCGTGTAACGTGCATGATGGGGTTGGTTGCTCGCAGTGCATACCGGTCATGAATGTGGAGCAACCCATGTACCATTCATGCCGGGGGATGGTTGCTCACGTCGTGTACCAGTCATGTATGTGGAGCAACCCGGTACCATACATGCTGGGTGGACTTGGCTGCTCTCATCGCATAACAGTCATGGGTGTGGAGCAGCTCTCTTGTACCTACCCATGCTGGGAGGTGAAATTGGCATTTGGAAATTCCGCTCCGAAAAGTTTGGGGGTGACCTAAACTTTTTCTATAATGTGCCAATACCGTCTTAGGTCGATCGTTGGGTACGGTGATCGTTGCCGCGTTTTGGATTTGCCTTTAAAATTTCACAAAAAACGTCGTCTATACCGAAAATTTTGGCCCAGAAAATTTTATTTCGGAAAATTTTAAAAGTGTAAAAATAGACAAAGTCCAAAGGGCTAGAGAAATTTTTTCTCTATCCAATGATATAAATTTTCCTTAGGCTTAGAGAAAAATTTTCTTCCTTTTTTTTTTTTTTGCTCCTTAAAACCTTATTTAATCCGAGGGGGGGCCAGAAAATTTTTGGTGGTCAAAAACGTTTAAGTGTAATTTAAAGAGTGATTTTTTGCAAGATTTGAAGCTAAAAGGTGTGTTTGGATCAAGTTTAAAGGTTGGGTGCAAATTTCTCGGGGGGTGCGAAAAAATGGTGTGTGCAAATGTGCGAAAAATGTTGTCCCGAGAAATTTCGTTGTGAGAGTGAGTCGCGAAAATAAGAAATTTCGCATTCAGAGTGAATTTTCGCATATAGCACGGAAATTTCGCATTTAGAGGAAATTTTCGCATGTACTGAAAATTTTCGCATGTACTGCAAATTTTCGCAAGTTATAGCACATAGACATGTCGTGAGAAATTTTCGCAGATTCAGAGGAAATTTTCGCATGTACTGAAAATTTTCGCATGTACTGCAAATTTTCGCAAGTTATAGCACATAGACATGTCGTGAGAAATTTTCGCAGATTCAGAGGAAATTTTCGCATGTACTGAAATTTTTCGCATGTACTGCAAATTTTCGCATGTCGAGAGAAAATTCACATTTAAAGTAAAATTTCGCATGTATAAAATTTCGCATGTATAGAAATTTTCGCATGTATAAAAATTTTCGCATGTATAAAAATTTCGCATGTCGAGAGAAAATTCACATTTAAAGTAAAATTTCGCATGCATAAAAAATTCGCATGTATAGAAATTTTCGCATGTATAAAAATTTTCTCAGGTTTTGCAAAACTTTCTCGGGCAGTGAAAATTTTCTCGGCCAGCAAAATTTTCTCGGCTAAGAATTTTCTCGGGTAAGAAAATTCTCGGCCAGTGAAAGTTTCTCGGCCACCGAAATTTTCTCGGCTAAGAATTTTCTCGGGTAAGAAAATTTCTCGGCCAAGAACAAGACATGGGCAGCGCGACTTTTACACAGAAAAATGGCTCGTTTTCGCTCAAATCTCACTCAAAATCGACGAAACTTGTTTCCAAAACTTCAGAAAAACATTCCTAAACACATAATCAACCTTTGGGATGTCTAAAAACAACAAATCGAGGTCGAAATCACCCAAAAACAGAGAATGGCCGAAAATAATTTTTCAAGCAATTTTTCACTCAAATCTTGCTCAAACACGCTAATCCGGTCGCGTTGTGCTCTGATACCAATTGTTGGTCCGAGATTTCACCAACAATACGACTTCGGACGGATTAAACACGCCTATAGATCGAGATTTAGTTCGGGGCGTGTGGGGCTTGGTGGTGTTCTTGAGGACGCTCTCTCACTCTAAAATTGTTTCATTGATCTACACACAAGCACACCTAACTATGTGTTAGGGTTTTCCTATTTATACCACAAGTTGGTATATAATAGGTGGGCCTCTTGTGAAGGCCCTTACATGAATAACTAAGAACTAACCCAACTAAGATTAGCCCAAAGTTTAATATAGCAAATCAACAAAGATAATACAATGAATTGAACACTACAAAATATTTCCTAACAAAAACGTTTGGGCCCCGCGAAGCACTTTCGCGACCCGAAACTTCATTCGGGCCGATTTTCCTATCTCTTAAAAATATCATTTTCCGCCCGATTTGCAAATTAAACACAGACCCGCAATTTAAAATCGCCCGAAATCTAAATCGCCCGATTTCAAAATCGCTCGATTCCTTCAACCTTATTATGAAACCGTAATCTTTTCAACATTTCTTCACACGAACACATTCCAGATTAACATAAATACATACCAGATCATAGAACTCATAGATTGAGCTCAAACACACATCAAAACAAATCAGGAACATATATTAACAATTCCCAAAATCATAAAATAAATCTTTTTGAATTCGAATGACCTTTCAATCGAATTCTAAGCATTTCTAGGAATTTAATACGGATTGTAGGGGCTGAAAACCACCTACCTCACTTCCAAGCTAAATTCAATAATTTCCCTAAGTTAACAATCTGCTCAAAACTCGTTTTTCCTTCACTGTCCTTTCGTTAGTCACCTGACATTGCTCAAATTTCAGCCAGCATATCATGTAAATAGCTGATAAATAAACTTGTAGAAGAATTATAGGTTATCGATATAGTTCGTTCTTACCTCCTAGATGCGTTTGGATATTTACTAGGTTGAAAGAGTCAATCAAGCTTACCAAGAAATTCCTCTCCGGTTCTTCGTTATGCCCTCTCCTTTTCCTTGCTTGCTTTTCACGACTTTTAGGGCTATAGGGTAATAACAGCCTCAACGTGGCTCACCCCTTGCATTAAGTAATGTCATGTTTATCTCAAGTCCTTTGGGCTTTAGTTATTCCATTTGGGTCATTTCTTTAGTAATGTAAATTGGGCCTTTTTTTTATTCCTTTGGCCTTTTCACATATATGAACTCCGATTTTCTTCTTGGGCCTCCTAATATTTTCGGCCCATATAATTTTATTTAGTTCTAGGCCCAGTTTATATTTTCTAGCTTAATTCCGAAAAATATGTTTTGTACGAAAATCAACTTTATTTATTTCGAACATTACAAAAATAATCCCGTATTAATTTCACGGTATTACATCCTCCCCCCTTAAAGAAATTTCGTCCCCGAAATTTAGGTCGTCGCGAACAACTCGGGTATTTCTCTCTCATTTCGTCTTCTCGTTCCCAAGTGGCTTCTTCTATTGCCTGGTTTCGCCACAAGACTTTCACCAGGGGGATATTCTTATTTCGAAGTCGCTTCACCTCGTACATTAAAATTTCTACAGGCCTTTCCACGTAACTCAAGTCCGGTTTCAACTGCTGGTGAAGTGCCTCGCTTCGTAGCACATGAGTCAGATCCGGTACGTACTTCCGTAACGTAGACACTGGAAGACCTCATGGACTTGTGCTAATGACGTCGGCAGTTCTAGCTGGTACGCCACTTCGCCGACTCTTTTCAAAATCTTGAAGGGTCCTATATATCTCGAACACAACTTTCCTTTTCGTCCGAAACGCTTGATGCCCTTCATAGGAGATATCTTCAAAAAGACTTGATCGTCTTCTTCAAATTTTAACGGCCTTCATCTTTTATCAGCATAACTCTTCTGACGAGTTTGCGCCGTTTGCATTCTCTCCCGAATCTTACTCAACTTCGGTCATCTCACGAATCATTTCGGGACCTAACAGCGCCTTCTCGCTGATCTCATCCCAATGAACTGGGGATCGACATTTACGCCCATCAAGGCCTCGTAAGGCGCCATGCCAATCGTAGCTTGAAAGCTGTTGTTATAGGAAAATTCGATCAAGGATATTTACTCCAACTTCCTCGGAAATCCAGAATACATGTCCTCAACATGTCTTCGAGCGTCTGGATCGTTCTTTCCGATTGTCCGTCAGTCTGGGATGATAAGCTGAAGTAATGGACAATTTAGTCCACATCGCTATTGTTGGGGATGTGCTCTCGAAATGCCATTCGAGGATGTAATGAATAGGGCATGTATTTAATAATCGATGTATTATTCGCTATGCATTTGAATAATGTATTGTTATACGTATTAATGGAATTTATATTCTATTATTTATTCTTTTTAAAGGCATATTATTTATTTACACAAGTGTTACTAGGCATCCGGTGAGACGTTAAATAATAAATCCCATATATCGTGAATTTAGTCACCGATTCTCATGGGATGAGAGAGGGGCACCGGTGAGCTATTATTCTCCGATATTAAATTAGTCCATAAGTCTTAGACCTCAGTAGGGTGACTGAGCGTCAATTATGACTTATTTGTTGACGACTCTTATATGGTTGTGCAACCATTTGCTTGGGAAGCGGGAGGTCGTAACGTTGGTATAAGTTGAATTAGGGAATTAACTTGTACTTGGACACGACTCGCAATCGAGGATCACATGGGCCTTATCGTTACTCTGGGTAGCGTCAATGATCGATCGATTGACTATAGTAGTGTGCGTGGACCTTAGACCAAAGGGTTTTTGACGGAGTTGACTTTGGGGTCTTGACTTGTCACTAGTTTGCTAGTTCCACCTTGTTCGGGAACGAATATGGGTCGGCGGCGACATGCAATCTTGACAATGAAGGATAACTGTCGTGCTTAGACTATCATGATGGATTCACTTTCTCGTTAGTAACCGAGATATATGTCTTATGAATATTCGGGGACGGGAAATTACAAAGTCTTTGGCCGAAGCTATAAACTGACTTATGTGGGACGTAAGGACAGTTTAGTAATTTTGCCAGTCACGAATTCGTCATAGAGTCGAGTCTAGTGAGTTTGACGTAACCATGACTCTCACTCAACCATGACTCTCACTCGACCGGGACACATGTGAAGGTTCTATACGTATGACGACAATCTATAGTCGGTTCGTAGATCGAAGATCGTACTCAACACGGGATCTATTCGGTACCACGGGATTGGCTAGGTGCTTACCGAATTCTTGGATTCCTCCCTTGCCGGGTTGAGACGAACCAAGAGAGTCGGGCTTAAAAATGATCACTGTGATAGTGCCTAACTAATATAAGATGTAAATTAATTTAACGGTCTTAGAGACGTTAATAAAATATTAAATATATGTTTAGAAACTATATTTACATGGACGGTTATTTACGGAACGAAAATCTAATAGTTGAAGCGTAAATAGGGTTCACAATGACAAGCAAGGCTCGTCGCGGTTGTGAAGCCCATCTGCAAAGTAGCAGTAGCTTTAAAACTTCATATCTCACAATCTAGACATCGATTGCCCTTTGGTCAGAATCAAGACTGATGAGTCTGTTAACTATGATTAAAATTTCAGGTCAATCGGACATCATTTACCCCTCGATCGGATCGAAATATGAAACTGCCGCAAAGCTGTCAAGTGTCAGGCCGTGAACATATTGCACGTGGCCGTGACGACCGGAAGTGGCGACCAAAAATGGTGCCTGACTATGTCACGGCCGTGACACTCATTGTCGAGGCCGTGAAGGCCTCAAAGTAATGGTCATGGCCGTGACAATGGCTGTGACGAGTGGCAGAACATGTCCAATGATGAGTCACGGCCGTGACAAGCTTGTTTGAGGCCGTGAACGCGCATCAAAACATCATTTTCTTGGCCTAACCTAATCCAAATTTCATTGTTCTTTTGTTATGATTTGTGGGACAATATCTAGTCATTAGATGATAAATAACAAGAGAATCAAACTAAAATGAGTCATGTAGGACATGATCTCATTTAAACAAATCTAAAGTATATTTCATGATTTATAACTTGGTTTTACATTATAAGACGTGATTTTCGTCCATAATTAGTTCATAAGCTTTCTCACACTAAACTTAGAGTTTTAGAGAGTGGTGAGAGCATTTGGGTTTGATCTTTGAGAAAAACCCAAGTGTATGTGAGTTTGTAGTAAATCACATACACATACACATCTCTTAAAAATTCCACACTTCATCTAGCCATCCTTGGGAAGTGTTGGTCTGTGGCACGTCACGGGGTCGGCGTGACTCTCTTCGGCACACAGTTCGTGAGCTACGGGAGCTAAGGATCTTCGCTATGAGGGTAAGATCCTTATACTAGACGTGTCATACGTGCAGTTTTTCTTTATTTAAGCAACTATCCTGGGGAAACCGTATGGGAACCTGGGAAAAATTTTAAATTCCGCTGCATCCGGGGGCGAGGCCTCGGGTCACCCGGGGTTTCCCAACAGTGGTATCAGATCCATAGGCTCGGTTCTAAGAAACGACATAAACTAGTCCGAAATGAACTTGATTGTGCAAGTCGCTAAGTCACTCAAGCGTCGGAGCATGAGTTGTACTTAGTTCGAGTTTGTAGACCGAGTGCTCGCTTGGTCGGAGGTCGCCTAGTTGTGAGCGGTCCGACGTAGCGTAGCAACGTGGAGAGAAACCCTAGTGGAAGTCTCCTCACGGTTCGTAACTTGACACTGGGCTCGTAAGTCTAGGACTAGCCCAAATTTCGTTTCGGTTTCTTTGAGCGTTTATTGTCGTGAACGTGTTTATGTTGTATGCATGTATGTATGACACGTATTAAGACGTCGTCGTGGACTTAGGCTCTATTTCCGGGTGATATGTTAAGGTTGACAAGGTCCCCCCCGGTTTGTAATTTATTCGTTAATATACGGGTTGTCCGGGGACAACTGATCCCCCGTTTTGTACTTTAGTTAATACTTAGAAAAATTATGTTAAGTACTATGGCCGTACTAGTGAGACACGGGTCCACGAGAAGGCCGTTCGAAGACTTGGAGGTTGTTCGAGAACATAGTGTGAAGCTGAAGAGAAGAGATGTATTTTAGAAAAATAAATGATGTAGAAATTGTTCACGTAGACGGTCTTATATGCAAACTAGTTTTACTGCGAATACTTGCATGTTTGTTTGACGTTACGTGCGTGTTTAAGTGCTTAAGTGTGTGAGACGTATTCTCCCGGTTTGACTAAATACTAAGTGAGACGGGGTTCCTGTCTTCTATCAAGCTCGAAACCATTGCGCGGCTTGAGTGTCGTGTGTGGTTTTTCCGAGTTATCGGCATCAATCATTTCACTCTTGTCGTAGTTGGTCCGGGTGCGTTAAGACAATAAAGTCAAGCTCATTATTGAAACGACTGAGTGTATGTGCGCTTTGTTCCGAGTTATCGGCGCCCAACATTTTACTCTTGACGTGGATATTTTGGGCGACTGTCTAAATGCCGCTCTCCGAAACATATTCACGCCTTATAAAGAGTTATCCTACGGGCGGGAATTTCTAAATGTTAGGATTGAGCCAGACATTGATAGGTCACACTTAGACGGTTATTTCCCAATTATTCCTGTTAGGGTGAGGGTTCCTGACCGTAGACAAAATAGTTGAAACACTCATGAGATGGACTCGTGTGAGACACGAGGTCATTTATGGTTCGTATGGGACACGGCACCGTCCGAGTAATGGGCCAACAAACTGTTAGGTTGAGCTCATTTCAGCGGAGCGGGGAAATCAACTCCACTATGAAACTATCAACGAGGTTTCCGAAATCTCTATCGGGAGAATGGGATTTTGAGAAAAATAGTGGGAGCCAAGCCAAATTGTTAAAGTCCTTATTTGTGCTTGTAGAATAATACGTTGACCCCTTCAATGCTTTATTTTCTGCAGATTATTTTCTTTCTTGTTAGTATACAAAATGACGTCACCATTCAATTTACTGATCACGCAAAATCGTTTGGAGGGTCCAAACCTTGCGGACTGGCTCCGTAACTTGAGGATAGTCCTCACTCTGAAACACCTAGAGTATGTCCTTGAGGGACCCATACCACTCGAACCCCAGAGAGGGTGCGAGTGATGCTGACAGGGAATATTATGCCAAATGGATGGCTGATAGTGCCCGTGTCAAGGCTTATATATTAGATGGGATGAATAATGATCTGCAGCGCCAGCATGAGGGTATGCAAATGCGCGGATATTGATTCATCTGAAGGAGTTGTACGGCGAGCAGTCGAGATCGTCTCGATACCGTGCTATCCGATAATCTCTTTCATACCAAGATGCCTGAGGGTGCAGATGTTGCGGCACATGTGCGTAAGCTCATTGGGTACATCGAGGAACTAAGTTCTCTCGGTTGTCCCATTCATAATGAGCTTCAGATTGACCTGATCCTTCAGTCACTCCCAGCTTCATTTGCTCAGTTTATTATAAACTATAATCTGAGCGATACTAAGAAAAAATGAAAGGCTAAAATGAACGTGCCTAAAGATTCGAAGGCCACTGATAGGTGCCTTTACTGCCAAGAGCTAGGTCATTGAAAAGGGACTGCCCCAAGCTTCGAGCTTCTGGGGCTTCAGGTAAAGTTTTGGAAACTTATTGTTCATTTACTGTATTTTCCACTTCGTGGATTCTTGACTCGGGAGCTAGTGCTCACATTTGTGTTTTGAACCAGGGTCTGGAACGAAGTAGGAAGTTGGCGGAACGAGAAGTCTTGATCAACGTTGGTAGCGGACATGGTGTACCTGCTAGTCATGTTGGATCGAAGACTCTTGTATTGAGTTCTGGACATGTATTATTTTTATCCGATGTACTTGTATTGCCCAAAGGGCTGAAAGATATTATTTCTATTCCTGCTTTGAGTAAGATGGTTATGAATTTCGATTCAATAATAATATTTGTGAGATTTGTTTGGAAATAAATGTGTCGGAAATGCAACGTTAATAAATGGTTTATATTACGTTAATGTCCAGGAACATGCGAATGTAGTTACCGACAAACGTAACTTAGAGTTAAATAAAAAGTATTTGTGGCATCTTAGACTTGGTCATGCCGGAGTTCGAAAGATTCAAGAGTTGGAGAAACACGGCATTATTAAGCCTACAGAATCAGATTCCTATCTAACGTGCGAATCTTGTATCCTCGGCAAAATGACTAAGTCTCCTTTTACAGGGACTTTTCAAAGAGCCACTAATCTTTTGGATTTGATCCATACAGACGTTTGTGGACCGTTTAGTGTAACGGCACGAGGTAATTCCATTATTTCGTGACTTCCACAGATGATCACTCTCGCTACGGCTTGGTGTATCTACTGAAGCACAAGTCTGAAATGCTTGAAAAGTTAGGAATTTAAGACTTTAGTGGAAAATCAAACTGGAGACAAATTAAAGTCGTACGATCAGATCGAGGCGGCGAGTATATGAGTCTCGAGTTCGATGATTTCTTGAAAGAAAATGGAATTATTTCGCAGTTTACACCGCCCGGGACACCACAACTGAATGGTGTTGCCGAACGTAGGAATCGAAATTATTAGATAAAGTTCGATCTATGCTAAGCTATACAGATCTACCCATATCGTTATGGGGATATGCTTTGCAAACTGCTGTTTATGTTTTGAACAGAACCCTTCGAAGTCTGTAGATGGGGTACCTTACGAAATTTGGAATGGTAAGAAGCCCAGCTTGAATCACTTAAGGGTTTGGGGATGCCCGCCTATGTGAAAAAGCAAGTAGCAGAAAACTCGAATCTAGGTCCATGAAAGGACGTTCGTTGGATATCCCGATGACAGCATGGGATATTATTTTTACTTCCATGATGATCAAAGGATCGTGGTAGCTATTCATGCTCACTTTCTTGAGGAACAGTTCGTTCGAGAAGGTGGAGCTGGCAGAGAAGTGACTCTTGGATAGTTAAACGAATCTCCTCCAGAGACATCAGTGCCTGAGGGCACAGATGAGCAGTCCGAGACGCGCCGAGAATTGCGCAGGTCGGGTAGAATGTCTCGCATGCCTGAGAGATATGGTAGGATACATGTCGAGCACGGAGGTGCTGCGATTGAGGGATCGTTGGTGACGACCCCGCTACCTATGACCAGGCAATGATGGATGTTGACTCTAAGAAATGGGTCGAAGCTATGAAAGCAGAGAATGGACTCGATGTACACCAACCAAGTCTGGACTCCAGTAGATTTGCCTGAAGGTTTTAAACCTATAGGGTGCAAATGGATCTACAAGAGAAAGATTGGATCTGACGGACAGGTTGATACCTACAAAGCTAGGCTAGTAGCGAAAGGGTATAATCAAAAAGAGGGCATAGATTATGAGGAAACCTTTTCACCTGTTGCAATGATTAAGTCTATCCGCATTCTGCTTGCCATAGCAGCATACTATGACTACGAGATCTGGCAGATGGATGTGAAAACCGCTCTCCTAAATGGATTCCTCCAGGAGGAGATCTATATGGAGCAGCCCAAAGGTTTTACATCGCAAGCAGATGCTCACAAAGTGTGCAAGCTTAATCGGTCCATTTATGGACTTAAGCAAGCGTCTAGAAGCTGGAATCTTCGATTTGATGAAGTAGTTAGAAACTACGGATTCTTAAAGAATGAAGATGAGCCTTGCGTTTACAAGAAGGTCAGTGGGAGTAAGATATCGTTCCTGGTATTGTACGTGGATGACATCCTTTTGATGGGAAACGATATCGGGATGCTCTCGAAGGTGAAAGCTTGGCTTTCAACCGAATTCTCCATGAAAGACCTGGGAGAAGCAACCTATATTCTTGAATTCGTCTTTTTAGAGATCGAATCGAATCAAATGATAGGTTTATCTCAGGCCCTTTACTTAGAAAAGATTCTGAAACGGTTTCGAATGGATGAATCTAAGAAAGGGTTCTTGCCAATGCGACCTGGAATTCATCTCTCGAAATCCATGTGTCCTCAAAGTGAGGAAGCAAGAATGGAAATGAGTGAAATTCCTTATGCATCAGCAATAGGTAGCCTAATGTATGCAATGCTATGTACGCGGCCTGACATTGCGTATGCTTTGAGCATAGTAAATCGGTACCAGTCTAATCCTGGTAAAGAACATTGGAATGCAGTAAAGAATATCTTTAAGTACCTTAGAAGGACTAAGATATGATACTGATTTATGGAAATGGAGAATTAGAGGTGGATGGTTATACCGATTCTGATTTCCAGTCAGACGTGGATGACCGAAATCTACTTTTGGTTTCGTCTATACGCTCAATGGTGGAGCAGTGTCTTGGAAAAGTTCTAAGCAAAGCACTACTGCTGATTCCACCACTGAGCGGAGTATATTGCAGCCTCTGAGGCAGCAAAGGAAGGTGTTTGGATGAGGAGTTCTTAGAAGAACTCCAAGTTGTTCCAGGCATAGTGGACCCCCCGCTACCATTGTGGTGCGACAATAGTGGGGCAGTAGCACAAGCCAAGGAACCTAGGTCTCACTCAAAGTCCAAACACATAGAAAGAAAATACCACGTGCTACGTGGGTTCGTTGAGAATGGCTACATAGCTGTGCAGAAAATAACCACCGCGGATAACGTGGCGGACCCGTTCACCAAGCCCCTCTCACAGGCAGTGCTTGATCGACACCTCTATAAAATGGGGTTACGATATCATAGCGCGTGGCATTGAGTGCAAGTGGGAGATTGTTGGGGATGTGCTCTCGAAATGCCTTTGAGGATGTAATGAATAGGGCATGTATTTAATAATCGATGTATTATCGCTATGCATTTGAATAATGTATTGTTATACGTATTAATGGAATTTATTTCTATTATTTATTCTTTTAAAGGCATATTATTTATTTACATATCAAGTCTTACTAGGCATCCGGTGAGACGGTAAACAAATAAATCCATATATTGTGAATTTAGTCACCGATCCTCATGGATGAGAGAGGGGCACCGGTGAGCTATTATTTTCGATATTAATTAGTCCATAAGTCTTAGACCTCAGTAGGGTGACTGAGCGTCAATTACGACTTATTTGTTGACGACTCTTATATGGTTGTGCCAACCATTCGCTTGGGAAGCGGGAGGTCGTAACGTTGGTATAAGTTGAATTAGGGAATTAACTTGTACTTGGACACGACTCGCAATAGACGATCACATGGGCCTTGTCGTTACTCTGGGTAGTGTCAATGATCGATCGATTGACTATAGTAGTGTGCGTGGACCTTAGACCAGTTTTGACGGAGTTGACTTTGGGGTCTTGACTTGTCACTAGTTTGCTAGGCCCACCTTGTTCGGGAACGAATATGGGTCGGCGGCGACATGCAATCTTGACAACGAAGGATAACTGTCGTGCTTAGACTATCATGAGGGATTCACTGTCTCGTCAGTAACCGAGATATATGTCTTATTAATATTCGGGGACGAGAAATTACAAAGTCTTTGGCCGAAGCTATAAACCGAATTACGTGGGACGTAAGGACAGTTTAGTAATTTGGCCAGTCACGAATTCGTCATAGAGTCGAGACTAGTGAGTTTGACGTAACAATGACTCTCACTCGACCGGGACACATGTGAAGGGTCTATACGTATGACGATAATCTATAGTCGGTTCGTAGATCGAAGATCGTACTCAACACTGGATCTATTCGGTACCGCAGGATTGGCTAGGTGCTTACCGAATTCTTGGATTCCTCCCTTGCCGGGTTGAGACGAACAAGAGAGTCGAGCTTAAAAATGATCACTGTGATAGTGCCTAACTAATATAAGATGTAAATTAATTTAACGGTCTTAGAGACGTTAATAAAATATTAAATATATGTTTTAGAAACTATATTTACATGGATGGATATTTACGGAACGAAAATGGTAATAGTTGAAGCGTAAATAGGGTTCACAATGACAAGCAAGGCTTGTCACGGTTGTGAAGCCCATCTGCAAAGTAGTAGTAGCTTTAAAAAATTCATATCTCACAATTTAGACCTCGGATTGAGAATCCCTTTGGTCAGAGTCAGTATTGATAAGTCTTTTAACTATGATTAAAATTTCAGGTCAATTGGACATCGTTTACCCTCGATCGGATCGAAATACGAACTGCCGCAAAGCTGTCAAGTGTCACGGCCGTGAACACATTGCACGTGGCCGTGACGACCGGCAGTGGCGACCAAAAATGGTGCCCGACTGTGTCACGGCCGTGAAACTCATTGTCAAGGCCGTGAAGGCCTCAAAGCAATGGCCGTGACAATGGCCGTGACGAGTGCAGAACATGTCCAATGATGAGTCCACGGCCGTGACAAGCTTGTTTGAGGCCGTGAACGCGCATCAAAACATCATTTTCTTGGCCTAACCTAATCCAATTTCGTTGTTTGTTCTTTTGTTATGATTTATGGGACAACATCTAGTCATTAGATGATAAAATAACAAGAGAATCAAACTAAAATGAGTCATGTAGGACATGATCTCATTTAAACAAATCTAAAGTATATTTCATGATTTAAACTTGGTTTTACATTATGAGACTTGTGATTTTCGTCCATAATTAGTTCATAAGCTTTCTCACACTAAACGTAGAGTTTTAGAGAGTGGTGAGAGCATTTGGGTTTGAGCTTTGAGAAAAACCCAAGTGTAAGTGAGTTCGTAGTAAATCACATACACATACACATCTCTTAAAACATTCCACACTTCATCTATCCATCCTGGGAAGTGTTGGTCTGTGGCACGTCACGGGTCGGCGTGACTCTCTTCGGCACAGTTCGTGAGCTACGGGAGCTAAGGATCTTCGCTACGAGGGTAAGATCCTTATACTATACGTGTCATACATGCAGTTTTTCTTTATTTAAGCATAGTTCCTGGGAAACCGTATGGGAACCCGGGAAAAATTTTAAATTCCGCTGCGTCCGGGGCGAGGCCTCGGCACCCGGGTTTCCCAACAGCTTTCTGTAAACTCATCCAAAACTGGGACAGAACCTTGAATCTCGATCTGAGACGATTGACGTCGGAATTCCATGGAGTCGCACTATTTCTTGAACGTACAGCTCTGCGAACTTCTCCATGGGATAAGTCTGATTGATCGATAGAAAGTGGGCAGATATCGTCAATCTATCAACGACTACCCAAATTGCATCATGCCCTTTCACTGTCTTGGGCAATCCAACAACGAAATCCATTGTTATGTGGTCCCACTTCCACTCGGGAACCGTCAAAGGTTGCAATGTTCCTACCGGTCTTCGATGTTCTGCTTTCATCTGTTGGCAGCTCAGACATCAACTTACGAAAGCAGCAATATCTCTTTTCATTCCTGGCCACCAGTAATTTGTTCGCAAGTCCCGATACATTTCGTTGCACCAGGATGCACTGAGTAGATTGTCGTGTATGCCTCCGTCATCAAGTTCGACGAATATCTTCATCTTTAGGCACGTGATAAACGTATTTTAATACGTTTATTGTTGTATTTATTGGGTTATAGTAGAGTATTTTTGGTCATTCCCTGCATTTCATGCCTCTATTTACACCTATTTAAATATTGTAGGACCTTCGAACGTTTATCGAGCGAAAAGGAACGAAACGAGGCGAAAAACGACGTGAAAACGGCGAAAAATGAAGCTGCCAGTACAATGTCACTGCCGTGACTTGCCTCGCACGAAGCCGTGAACGAGGGCAGTACGCACAAGAACGAGTTTCACGGCCGTGAATTCCGTGCAAGTAGCCGTGAATCGCGGCAGAATCGACATAAATCAACACTGGACAAGTCACGACCGTGAACTCCCTTGCAAGATCCCGTGAAGACCGGCAGAAACATAGGAAGCACTCGCTGATCATAGTCACGGCCGTGACTCTACTCGAGAGGAGCCATGAAGCGAGGCAGAGAGCTCAACGAAGGAATTTTCATGATGTCACGGCCATGACTGTCTGAGCTAGAGGCCGTGAATCAAGACAGAAGGTCAATATTTAGGGTTTAAGCCGCCGTCACGGCCGTGAATACTTATGCAAGAAGCCGTGAAGGGTTTAAGAAAGACGAAAAGCCAGCTTCAATGCCTGGTTCACGGCCGTGAAGGCCCGTTAAGTGCCGTGAACGTGCCAAATTTCAGGTTTTTGGCCCAAATTCAAAGCATAAAAGGGGAGTTCTTCTCAGAACTCAACTACAACTTGATAGGGACGAAAACGTAGAGAAAGGAGAGGAGGAAGAACACTAGAAGCAGCCCTCGTGATTCGGAGAAGCTCAAGGGACGATCC
The DNA here is from genome assembly GCA_027422505.1 of Craterostigma plantagineum. Classification (NCBI taxonomy): domain Eukaryota; kingdom Viridiplantae; phylum Streptophyta; class Magnoliopsida; order Lamiales; family Linderniaceae; genus Craterostigma; species Craterostigma plantagineum. Next base: position 56,075 of record JAPQWV010000880.1, read on the forward strand.
AACACGCAGCTCGCCTAGCCGATCGAGGAACGAGAGCTCCAGCTCAGAAACGCCATATTCACTTCTTAGGGAAGTTTTTATGAGTTCTCTATCCTCGTTCCCTTTGAATCTAGTTGTTGTTTTGCCTAATATGAGTAGCTAATCCTCTTGTGTGTTTGGGAGTAGATGAACGTTGGGTTGTGTCGTAGTTAAGGCGTAGATAATCGTGAGCACGTGTATTCGACTATTTATCGTTATATGATATTGCTTCTTTACATCAATATGTCTATGTGTTGATGTGAATGTATGGTACCGATCGTTTAGGGCGACAACTAAATAACGATTAGGCCGTTCGTAGAAGTTAGGATTCGAGTATAGGGCAAAGCAAATACTCGATCTTCGCCGTTTGGTAATAATGATCTTAGATTCCCACGAACGTTTAGGGTGACAGCAAACTCGTGAGTGGGTAGAAAGTTACCGCGATTTAGTCGATATTCACGTAGGAACGATAATCCGTAGCCTTAGCCGATAGCACCCAGCGGGATTCGAATCCAACACATATTTGTCATCTTAAGTCACTCGTATTTTTTCTAGTTGTGCTTCCTTAGTATTCCAATCCTTTAAGTTGCTCTGTTAAATTAGTTCGTAGTATAAACAAATCCTGCTATTTTAATTAGGTTAAATATCGAGTCGACAGGTCAATACTAGTAACCAATTTGTTCCTCGTGTTTGATACTCGGATATTCACTATAACTATATTACAAACGATAGATACACTGCCTATCGCGCGTGGTTCTAGTTATAAAATATTCGTTTTAATTATTACTTGACGTACTTGCACGAACCTTTATTTAAACATACACGCACGCGATCACACGTACAAACGATTTCTGAATCGTAAGCTCCCATCTTTTCGGAATTCGAACTCCGACGAATATCTTTATCTCGTTCATCTCGAATCTTCAGGTATATTCATCTCCCTTTTGTGCTTCGAGGATCCGATCTATAGCGTCGGCTTGAGGGTCAACGATGTCAACCTAGCTTCAATCTCCTCGAAGTTGATTATCCCAACTCCGAGTTGGCACAATTCCGTGTTCACAGCTTCCGGCTCAACGCGCCTGCGAACCACATTAGGTTTGGGTGATAACTTATCACACAGTCGCAGTCTTTCACTAGTTCGAGCCATCTTCTTTGCCTCATATTCAACTCCTTCTGTGAAGAAGTACTTCAGGCTCTTTTGTCTGTAAGGATCTCGCACCTTTCTCCGTACAGGTAGTGTCGCCATATTTTGAGAGCAAACACTACTGCGGCGAGTTCAAGATCATGTGTGGGGTAGTTCTTTTCATACGGCTTCAACTGTCGGGAGGCATATGCAATTACCTTCCCGTTTTGCATTAGCACACACCCAAAACCGTTCTTTGAGGCATCACTATATACAGAAAATCCGTGAGTACCCGAAGGTATTGCTAGAACTGGAGCAGTCGTCAGTCTCTTCTTCACTCCTGAAAGCTTCGCTCGCATTCATATGTCCACTCTGAACATTCTTCTTTGTCAGGTTTGTGAGCGTTGAGGCAATGCTGGAAAAATCTTTAATAAACTTCCGATACTATCCAGCAAGCCCGAGAAAACTTCTGACTTTCGTGGGAGTGGTCAGTCGTGGCCATTTATCTATTGCGTCAATCTTACTGGGGTCTACTGAAATTCCGCTTCTCGAATAATATTCCTCAGAAAAGCCACTCTCCAACCAGAATTCGTACTTCTTGAATTTAGCTAATAATCTTTTTTCCCGAAGAATTCCAAGGACCATTCTCAGATATTCCTCATGTTCTTCTTTCGTCTTAGAATAGATGAGAATATCGTCAATAAAAACGATAACGAAGCTGTCCAAAATTCTTTAGACACCCGGTTCATCAGATCCATGAAAGCAGCTGGGGCGTTCTTTTAGCCGAAAGGCATGACCAAGAATTCGTAGTGGCCGTACCTCGTGCTGAATGCGGTTTTGGGAACATCCGTCTCACGGATCTTTAATTGATGATAACCGGAACGTAGGTCGATCTTCGAGAATAACCATCGCCCCTTGTAGTTGATCGAATAAATCGTCTATTCTCGGCAACGTATACTTATTCTTGATCGTGATTTTATTGAGTTCACGATAATCGATGCACATTCTCATCGACCCGTTCTTTCTTTTTAACGAACAGTACTGGGGCTCCCTATGGCGAGAAACTGGGTTGAATAAAACCCTTCTGTAACAAATCTTCTAAATGTTCCTTAGTTCTCATAACTCGTTCGGTGCTAGCCGATATGGAGATTTAGAAATCGGGGCAGCTCCAAGTACAAGGTCGTAACAAATTCAATTTCCCGATCCGGAGGTAATCCCGAAAGATCCTCGGGAAACACGTCGGAATATTCATTTACTATTGGAACCTCCGCAAGCTTCGGCTGGGAAGATTCCTCCACTTTTACCGCGAAGATCAGAACGATTCGCAACCCCGTATTCACGAGTCGCTGGGCTTTCAAAGCAGAAATTCGAGGGATTAACTTAGCATTTTTCTTTCCCAAAATTCGAATTCCTCTCCCTCGGGTGATCGGAATCTAACTACTTTCTTCGAAAAATCAATGATGGCCCCATATTTCAGCCAATCCATCCCGAATATGATGTCGTAATCATTCATCGGGATCACTATTAGGTCTACATCTAATTCCCTACCTCAATATTAATAGGGCAATTCTCTACCACTAGATTCGTCCTAGCTGGATCTCCGTGGGTAAGGAAACTATGTAGTTGCACGAAGAACGGGTGGGATATATTCCCGCCTAGCCACAAAATTAGCCGACACAAACGAATGTGTGGCTCCGGAATCAATCAGTACTGAAGACGGTACACGGAAAATATTCATCGTACCAGTCACGATAAAACATAATACTTACAGGCAAGGCCGGTTCTCCTGGCTTTTGAGCGGCAGTACATGGACAGTCTTTAGAATTTAAACCTAATGCTCTGATATACCACATGTGGCGACCCTACTTCCTATTAAGTTAATTGGCGGATTTCCGCAACGAAAGTAGCGGAGGACCCGATTTTCCAAAAACTTTGTAAGTAAATAATATACATATATAATCTAAAGTCGGGTTTATAAAAAGAACATCAATTTAATACATCGGGCCGAAGCCCCAAAAATCTAAACCCGACTATCCTACGCCTCTCCACAGATCGCGTCCCATGTACTGCGCCGCCCTCAAAAGCCCGTGGAGTCACCGCCGCCAGCCAGCCTACTGCTCACCTGACACCTATCGGTGTCGGGCTTGGTCTTACCTATAAAAAAACCCTGAGCAAAATTGCCCAATAGGTGGCAGTAAAAATATGCAATGCGTGCGTGCACTCATCCCAATCCCATGTCCCCCAACATGATAATAATGCACGCTCGAATTATGTCACATCTCATACATAATAGGTCACTCGGCTAGACTCAGCACCCAGCGCGCAATGGCAAAGTACGCCATAAACCATGCGGTAGCCCACGCCGGCCGTGCCGGGTCGCTCTTTCCGCACACAATCTCAACCAGACGCTTTTCCCCGAGTAGTATACCACTAACCCGGGTAGACAGAAATCTCACATCTGTCAGCCGTCCCTGAGCCAAATAATATCCGGTGGTGTTCACCTCGGGTGGCTCAATCCCGAGTAGATGGTTGTCGCAAACCTCCTCTCTCACAGGTGCTACACGAGTCTGACCCTGACGACCAATACGGTCACTCTACCCCCACTCATCCGACACGTAAGGCGTCACCGTATAATTACGGTACAAAATCAACCCCCCACGTGCATGTCGTGCAATGCACATAAAGTCAATCACATGAAACATATGCACCGAAACCACATAATCCGTATAAATACCAACCTAGGCCGAATGTTTTAAAATCCAAAAGTAATATTTATAAGCTAAATATGGGTTGACTCTAAAATATAATTATAATACGAAAATATTTATTTTAAAATGATTTGGGCTTAGAATAATTTTATTCAAAATATTTGGGCCTGAAATAGGGCAAAAGCCCAAAATAAGTCCGCTGGTCAACATCCACCAAAATCGGTCAATGCCCAAAATCGAAATCGCGCGAAACCCACATTTAAAAGCTTGGTCAACCTGTGAAGGTACGGGTCAACGCCCGATTTCGCGAAGCTTTCGGCGATTTTGCGAATCGTTCGATCAGGCCCGCGAAACTTAATTTGAGCCCGCAAAAAGCCCAACTCTCTTCACAGGAATCACCCCGCGGTTTAAATCGGCCCGCGAAACTCAAAGTCGGCCAGTGACTTATCTTACAACACGCGAAACAGCTTCAGCCCGCGAAACCCAAACCTGGCTTGCGAAAACAGTTTTCACTCACCGCATTGCAAAACGTTTGTTTTCGCGACCCGAAACTTCATTTCGGCCGATTTTCCTATCTCTTAAAAATATTATTTCCACCCGATTTGCAAATTAAACACAGGCCCGCAATTTAAAATCGCCCGATATCTAAATCGCTCGATTCCTTCAACCTTATTATAAAACCCTAATCTTTTCAACATTTCTTCACACGAACACATTCCAGATTACATAAATACATACCAGATCATAGAACTCATAGATTGAGCTCATACACACATCAAAACACGTCAGGAACATATTTGCAAATTCCCAAAATCATAAATAAATCTTTTTGAATTCGAATGACCTTTCAATCGAATTCTAAGCATAGGAATTTAATACGAATTGTAAGGGTTAAAAACCACCTACCTCACTTCCAAGCTAAATTCAATAATTCCCGAAGTTAACAATCTGCTCAAAACTCGTTTTTCCTTCACTGTCCTTTGTTTTCGTTAGTCACCTGACATTGCTCAAATTTCAGCCAGCATATCATGTAAATAGTTGATAAATAAACTTGTAGAAGAATTATAGGTTATCGATATAGTTCGTTCTTACCTCCTAGTTGCGTTTGGATATTTACTAAGCTGAAAGAGTCGATCAAGCTTATCAAAAAAATTCCTCTCCGGTTCTTCGTTATGCCCTCTCCTTTTGCTTGCTCTCCACATCTTTGTGGCTTTTTGTTATTGTTAATGTGATTCATATTGGGTTATAGGGTAGCCTCAACGTGGCTTACCCCTTGCATTAAGTAATGTCATGTTTATCTCAAGTCCTTTGGGCTTTATTATTCCATTTGGGTCATTTCTTTAGTAATGTAAATTGGGCCTTTTTTTTACTCCTTCGGCCTGTTCACATATATTAACTCCTATTTTCTTCTTGGGCCTCCTAATATTTTCGGCCCATATATTTTATTTAGTTCTAGGCCCAGTTAATATTTTCTAGCTTAATTCCGAAAAATCTGTTTGGTCCGAAAATCAACTTTATTTATTTCAAACATTACAAAAATAATCCCGTATTAATTTCACGGGTATTACAACTATGAGACTCTTGCACAAGCAATTACCTTAAAGAACAACATGGAATACATAATCTATTTTTCGGAACAAGAACCCTTCATTTTTGTAAAATTTATTCAACGCCCCATTTTTGCAAGCTTCATACACATGAGAAAAATCTGAATCATTTTCATATAGTTCTTGTAGATGTTCAAAACCCATGATCTTTGTACCTATAGTGACAACAAGTGCGTACCTTCGAGACAGCGCGTCAGCAACAATATTTTCTTTACCTTTTTTGTACTTTACGACATACGGGAATGTTTCGATGAAAGAAATCCGTTTGGCATGCCTCTTATGTAAGTTTCTTTGCCCCTTTGTTACTTGAGGGATTCATGATCGCTGTGAATCACGAATGGCATAAGGTAGTGTTGCCAAGTCTCCAAAGCTCTTACTACGGCGTAAAGCTCCTTATCATACGTGGTGTAGTTCAAGGTGGCGCCATTCAACTTTCACTAAATAAGCAAGAGGTCGGCCTCCTTGAAGTAGAACTGCTCCTATGCCAATACCTGATGCATCACATTCTATTTCGACTGTTTTAGAAAAGCCAGGCCAAATTACAAAATGAGAATGGGTCAAATCATGCTTTAATTGCTCGAAGGCCCTGTGCTTCTCCCCATTCAAATTTAATATTCTTCTTTACCAGTTCATTCAGTGGGGCCGCCTTCATCGAAAAGTCTTTTACAAACCTTCGATAAAAGCTAGCAAGACCGTCAAATGATCTTACCTCAGCAGCACTTTTGGAGTTGTCCATTCAAGAATAGCGCTGACTTTTGCTTCGTCAACTTTCAAACCTTCGGCGCTTACAACAGAACCAAGAAAGATTACTTCCTTAGCACAAAAAGTACACTTTTTCAGATTGGCATACAATTTATCCTCACGTAAGGCAACAAGAACAAGTCTAATGTGCTCAAAATTATCATCGATATTCTTACGATAAATTAAGATATCATCAAAATAAACAACCACAGATTTTCCGGTAAACCGTCTCAAAACATGATTCATTAGTCTCATGAAAGTACTAAGGGCAGTTGTTAATCCGAAGGGCATAACTAACCACTCATAAAGACCAAATTTTGTTTTGAAAGCAGTTTTCCACTCATCTGCTTCTTTGATCCTAATCTGATGATACCCGGATTTTAAATCAATATTCGTGAAAATGCTTGCACCATATAATTCATCAAGCAGGTCATCTAGTCGAGTAATAGGATGACGATACTTAATGGTGATTTTATTAATAGCTCTACAGTCAACGAACGTACTCCACGTACTGTCTTTTTTTGGAACTAGAATTACCGGTACAGCACAAGGGCTAAGAGACTCGCGTATGTGGCCCTTTTCCAACAGCTCGTCAACTTACCTTTGTAGTTCCTTTGACTCCTCCGGATTTGCACGATCCGCTGGCCGGTTTGGGATGGCTGCACCGGGTAGGAAGTCGATTTGGTGCTCAATTCCTCGAATCGGGGGTAGCTCGTTTGGAACCTCTCGGGCAGCACATCTGAAAATTCATTCAAAACACCGACAATTTCCAAACAGATTGTCAGGTAAACTGTTGTGGCAACACAGACATCATTGAACATGATGAAATATTGTTTTGCGAGAATTTGCAGCCCGATCTACATCCCTCATGCTCGCAAAGAAAACGCCTTTTTCTCACTTGCTTTCGGCTATTTTCTCTCTTTTCTCCCCTCTCACTTCCGATTTATTTTTCTTTTTCGTTTTTTTTGCACTCGCTTGGCTTTTTGACTCATTCCCCTCTATTAGCCTTTTTTCCCTCATCCTCAGTTGTTCTTTATGCACTTGCTGAGATGTCAGAGGCACAAGAGTTTAAGACTTCTTATTGTGAATAATCCTGTAATTGTTTGATCTTCCATGATGTTCAACGTCACGATCAAACTCCCACGGCCTGACGAGAAGAATATGGCCAGCACACATCGATACGACATCACAAAGAACGTCGTCTTCATATTTTTCGATGGAAAATCTAACCATCGCCTGACGATTCACCTTTATCTCGCCGTTGTCATTAAGCCATTGCAGGCGGTATGGTTGGGATGTTTCTTTGTGGGCAGATCGAGCTTCTCAACAAGCTTGCACATTCAGAACTCTCATGGTTACGAGAATTTCATCCCCGCTTGACTCATATTGATCACCTTCGTCCTCAGGTTTTTCGTCACCATCTTTTTCGCTTTGGCTTTCGTACGTTCCATCATCGAGCATGATCATCATTTTGGTGTTCGGGCATTGTGAAGCTATGAGTCCTTTCCACAACACTTAAACAAGTAACTCGAGAAGAGTAATTACCTTTACTTGATTCACCTTTGGAGAAGTTCTTTGGATCGATCTTCTTCTATTCTGATATCCTTTCAGCCGCGTTGTCCCTCCTTGGAATGCTACCGTCCTTCCACGGGGTTGGCTTACTCATCCTCCCGTCTTTCCTCTTGAGTTGGCGTTCTACCTTCTCAGCCATGTGAAGCATCTCTTCCATGTCAAGGTAGTGCTGAAGTTCAACGACATCAGCAATTTCACGTCTTGACCCTCGTAAAAATCTAGCCATCGTAGCTTCCGGATCTTCCACGATGTTTGCCCACATCATGGCTGTTTCTAGCTCCTGGTAATATTCTTCCACAGTCCTCGATCATTGAACCACACTTTGTAATCTATTGTACAGCTCTCGGTAGTAATGAGGTGGAATAAAACGTTTTCTCAAAGTTGCTCTCATCTCTTCCCACGTTTTGATTGGTCGTTCTCGATTTCCCCGCGTTGACACAACCAATTTATCCCACCAAGTAAGAGCATATCCTTGGAATTCTAGGGCTGCGAGATGAACCTTTTTTCGTCGGAATAATTGTGGAGAGAGAATATTTCTCGACTTTGGCTTCCCATTCGATATAGGCCAGCCCGGGGGTCACTCTTTCCTTGAAAAAGTAGGGATACTCATTTTGATACCTTTAAGATCGTCATTTCTTCCCCTACGTTCTCCCCTTCTGCTGTCGTTTTCGCGAGATGTTGGACTGCTCATCTTCCTCGTCTCGTCGTTTCCTCCGCAGATTCCGGTTGAAATTTGTTTCCAGTTGATCCATCCGATACAACATCGTCTCCATTATTCGGTTGAACTGAGCCACTATAGTGTCCGCTAATGCTCGCTGAAATAAATTTGGAACTGTTCACGATCTTCTTCTCCGGCCATCGTATTTTGGTTGAAAGCTTTTGTGAAGGGTAGGATCACTCAGATTTTTTTAACCATTGTTTCGTTTTTTTGCAAGCCTCCAAGTCAGACCGAGCCTCGCAATGCAAACCAATACCTACTTGGCAGAAAGAAAAAGAAAAGATAGGACACTTCAATGAACTCTAGATAGCTTAAGACCACTACGAGAATAACAAGAGATGTAGGGCATATATATTTTGAGTAAATAACCAACTAAACACCCAAGTACTAAACCTCCTTTTTTTCTGGTAATTTTTTTTCTCTCTTTTTTTTTGCAGCTGTTTTTTTAGGGAGATCGCATTTTTAGTTCCCGATGTTGGGGCATGGGCGTTTTCCCATGTTCCGAGGTGACACTTTTAGTCCCCAATGTTATCGATTTTGGACGGTTTTGGTCCCTCGATTAATCTAATCGCTAATTTGGACGAAATTTAACACGCGAGAGCACATTATCTCCTTTTACTCGACGTAAAACCTCATACACATCTACTTATTCGACTTAAACGCACATGAACGCCATTATACATCATATTTAGGAAAGATCGACAACCTTGAAAATAGAGTTATATGTGTACGTAATGATGCTCACGTACGTTTAAGTCGAAGAAGAAGATGCACTATGAGGTGTTACGTCGAGTAAAAGGAGATCATAGGCTCTCACGTGTTAAATGTCGTCTAAAATAGCGGTTAAATTAATCGAGTCGTCTAAAATCAGTAACATTGGGGACTAAAAGTGTCACCTCAGAACATGTGGGACAAAAAACGCTCATGCCCCAAACATCTGGGACTAAAAGTGTCGTTCGCCTTTTTTTTTATAAAAGATATATGACCAATTCAAGGAGGTGGCTCTGATACCAAACCGATAAGAACCCTAGAGGGGAACCAAACGATTGAAGAGACCGTCCTAGATTGATCTACCCAAACTTCTACTTGAATGAATTCAACAACAACAAGTGTATTAACCCAATGCCTCTGAACTACATTAAAAGATTGAACTTTGGATACTTCCTTGCAATGAAACCCTACCCAGCTGAACCCAACCATAAGGGGTATGTAAAATCCGATACCTTTGAATCACAATGAGATACGTAACAATTGCAGACCCCACCCCCTTAGACATTACGAACCCAGCAACACTAAGTATGAACGACTTATCAACTCCGAATTACCAAAGACCAGAATGCAAGGTTAAGGCGCTACCACTAAACGGAAGATATTTAGCTCACAGGGCGAGCAAGTTTTGCAGACAATGTTCGCGACCAGAAGTACCTTTGGAAAACTAGCAAGAAAAGGGAATCCCTTACAAGAACGTAACGTCAAATCTGCCCTTTCAAAATATAAACAGTACCCTATATATAGGTACTCAGGCATACGACATTCAAACATCCAGACTGAAACTAGGGAAATAAACTAATAAAGCAGCACAAAAAACTAGGGAGCTTTCAATAGAAAGTAGCTGAAAAACAAGAAGACTATCTGACTACTTTGACTAGCCTTATGACCCTCCAAATACTTGCAATTTCGTCACCTTGGTGGGGCTTAAAATTCAGCATCCATTTTAGGCTTGATTTTTGGCCGAAAGGCTTTATTTATCCCTTACACCACTAGCTCTTGCTTGAAGGCCCAAAATTTCAATGAGGTTAACACGTGACGGCTTTGCATTGTGGATTTAGATGACTCTTGAGAAAAACTCGTAAGCATTAAGCTCGTCAAGGATTCTTGAATTTTCTTCCCTCTCGAACGCGTCATCGGTCCAGCCATGCCTCCTAAGGCATCACGTCCTTTCTCAACAGTTGAGTCGGCAACAGATGCCCATATCGGCAAGTATCCATCGCTTTCAGGCGATCTTGACTCATGCACGCTCTCGTGTCCTGACTTTTACACTAAGTGTGCATGCATGCGATCATGTCGTGAATCATATGAATATGCATGTCATGTCATCTTGAATGGTAATTAAATCATGTCACACAGAGTTCACGTTGTGTCATAAACGGTAGTCACATAATCGCGCACATAAGAGTCATGTGTATAGTTGAAGTGAACTCCACTTACTTGTCGTCCGTAGATAACTAGCTACTGACCCGGTGGGGTTTCTAGTTCCCGTCCTTTAGCACGAAAATTATTATGTTAGTACCTTATCGAAATTACTTGACTAGCCAAAATCTCGAATTTCTTAAGTGTTGAAATATTATTTCTAAGTCATGATTTGCGAAATATACTTAATTTGTGAACTAATTTCAGACTTCGGAGTCATTAACTTCACTTAGTTACTTAATTCGTGAAGGGTACCTAACATATCCATAGTTCATGATTTCTATCATTTTTATTACCTAATTCGCAAACTTACCTACACACACGACTTCGCAAACCCTAACTCAATTCGTGAAGTCCTTACGCCCGTGGACTACCTTAATCCTAGGTAGCTTCGCAAACTTATATAGTTCGTGAAGTGTGTGCGGCTCACGAACTATCCCGTTAGTTATTCATAGTTCGTGAAACGTATCTCTAGTTCGCGAACTACACTCTTATTTAGCCTTGGTTCGTGAATTTATTACTTCGCGGAATGATCTACTTTGCGAACTACAGTTAAACTTAGACCTAGACTTAACTTTGGCACTTTCCTAATTCGTAAAGACTCTTCTCATAATCGTGAAGTGAACGGATTCGCCAAAGTTAACCCGGCTCGTGTATTTTGATTGTGGAGTGCCCCCAATTCGCGAAGTCGTGTTTCACCAAGTTGCGGAGTTCGCCAAGTTTGTGAATTCGTGAAGCTCCTTGGTTTGCGAAGTGTAGAGTAGTTCATCCAATTCGCCAAGTATGATTTGTCAAGCTTGACTTCGTGAAGTGGCACACTCATGACCCGCGAAACGTCTTAGCTCGCCAACTAGTTTAGTTCGTGATTTGTGGGAGTCGTGAACGCTTTCAGATCTCGGTTTGCGAAGTTAGTACGTGGCTCGCGAAGTGCTTGGTGTTTCACCAATTCGCGAAGTAGACTTTATGTGGATTCGCGAAGTGGCCATGGCATGCGAAGTTCCTAATCCGTGAACTCGAGCTCCTGTGGATTCGTCAACTAGTACAATTCGTGAAGTGGATCCGCCAAGTTTCTCTTCTTCTGACCGCGAAGTCACCATTCACTTCTTAAATTGCGACCTCTTTTGTCCTTCGTGAAGTTCATTTGGTCCACTTCGGCACTTACTCACTTCGCGACCCTCATTCCATTCGCTAAACTCCATGCCCAATTCGTGAAACCGATCACTCACATTTCGTGAAGTGTAGCGATTCAGCTAAGTTGAACGTTTACATGCTCACTTCGCGAAGTGCATGGAGGACTTTATGGATTCGCGAACCTCTCTTAGCATCCAATTCACGACTTGTTGAACCCGTGAACTACTTCGCGAATCCATGCAAACGGTGCCCTTTGAGTTCGCGAACCTCTTCTCGCCGAGGATTCGTGACCCTGAGTTCGTGAAGCCCTCATTTCACGACCCTCAACGTGCCAAAACACGTTGTAACCCGCGAAACCCAAACCTTTCGATCTAAATGCTCACTCTTTCAAGAACGCAATGAATATCTTAAGAAACTTCCCAAAAACTCTAAAATCTTCACTCAACATAAAACCTAAGTTTGTGCCGATTTCCAGTGTGCTATTTTCTCCTAAACATGCTACATTAGCATCTAGGATCTAAATCATAAGCTAAAAAACGTAACCTTGAAAAGATTTCATACCTTCCTCAAATCAAATTTTGATCTCTCTCCCTTCTCTCTAGCTTTACGAATTCTAGTGTGAGAAATGTTTTAGATAAATATAAACTCACATGGTATGGTGATGTAAGTATATTGACGTGATTTCCTTAACTTAAGTAACTTTGTTTCCCAAAATATCTCTAAGGATTTTGGGCTTAGGTTCATATTATAGCCCAATTTTAATCTTGGCTCTATTTAAAACCTTACTAGTATTATTACCTTAATTTCCCCTTATTATATATTTCGAAATTCGTAATCGGTTAGGTATTATCTAGGCACTTATCTGGACACACGAAATAAATAAAATCACGTAAGCACATAATTTATGCACCAATATTCGCACAATCGCACAGGCACGTAATTAATTCACGCCCGGTTACTACATCCTCCCCCTTAAAAAGGATTTCGCCCCCGAAATCTGACCATCTGGAATAATTCGGGGTACTGATCTCTCTTGTTATCCTCACGTTCTAGGTGGTCTATTCTGTTCACTAATTCCGCAGAAACACTTTTACTAAAGGGTTTTCTTTATTTCTGAACCGTTTTTACTTCACACATCCCTATCTCTACAGGTGTCTCTTTGTACTCAGATCTGGTTTGGTTGTTGGTGGAGAACCTCATTATCCGTCCCAGGGTTGGTGTTCGCGACGTGCTGGCGTAACATTGATATGTGTGTTTTGGCTAATATATTTTGGCAACTCATGTTGATAGACTACCTTGCCAACTCTCTTTTGGTTATTCTGAGGCTGGCGCATCGTGGGTTTAATTTATCGTTCCCTTCAAACCGCTTAACACTTTTTTATTGGAGACTCTTTTACCAATGCTCGACTGTCTACTGTGGGTTCCAATAGTCTATGTCTTTCATCGGTATAGCTCCTCTGCCTACTCTGGTCCGTGCGCATTATTTTGTGTATTGTCGCCCTGACCTCTGTCATCTAATACTGGACTTAGTGCTTTACGTTTGCCGATCTTGTCCTAATCGACACTGAATAGTCTAGCAATGTTTGATTGGTTCTAGTTGGAGTCCCGTTTGGAGTAGTCTCATCACGCTCGCACTCAGATCGACTAGGTGTAACCCCGAGTTTCATCATGTTCTTAATGGGTGTAATTGAACGCGTGCTTCTGAATCTCTACCGATATCCATGTTGAGGTTTGGTGTAGGTAGGGTACCTGTCTCCACAGGCGGTTCTCCTCTGCTTCCTCCGATGTGAGTGCGTATAATGTAGCTGGCGCGGTCGGATGTCTTGCTTGACTCCGAATTGACTTCCCAAGGCGTTATCCGGGCATGCCTTGGAAAGTGGGCTGTCTTGGCACATTTGTAACGTGTCGCGTTCTGTGAGAAGCAAACACCCATGTGTCGTCGTGTACAACTTGGGCACACTGGTATGTTTGGTTGGGGCCTCCCTTGAATTGGGTCTGGTTGCTGAGATGGTCCAGGCCTATTCTGAAAGTTTTATTTTACTTCTTTGGGGACAAACTGATGCTTCAGGTCACCTCCGCTCCATTGCGGTCCTTTGCAACTCTCGCTTCACTTCCTGAGGTCGAGTTATTTTGACCTCGGCATGTTCCGCCACTAATGCTCTTTCTGCCACTTGCGCGTACGTGGCTCCTTTCAGTCCGGCCATGCTTACATCCCGATACAACTCCAGTTTTAGGCCCTCGAGGAAGTGGTAGATCTTCAGAACATCCGTGCTCACCATGTGGGCGGTGAACCTTGATAGTTGTTCAAACTTCCTGATGTACTCAACCATAATCATCGCTCCCTGTCTAAGGTTGATGAATTCACTCATCTGCTGGGCTCGAACTGAGGCAATATAGTACGTGCCCCTGAACATCTCCTTAAAGTTGTCCCAGCTCATGGTTGCAGGATTCCCAATCACCAAAATGGTGTCCCATCGTACCCCACGCTCCCCCTGAGTAGGAATGTGCACAGAGCACCTTCTCCGTCTCTGAGACTCGACTGCATTGGAACATACTTTCAGTGGTCCTTATGCAGTCATCAACTGTAGTCGAGTCACTCGCATTTTCAAAGGTCGGTGGGTTCAGCCTGCGGAACCTTTTCTCCCACTAATTCGGCTCTTTCAGCCTGGGAAGGTCCTTCGTTCCTCTGTCATTCGGTGTGGCGCTGTTGAATTAGCTGTTGGATCTGGGCGGACTGCTGACGGATTAGTTCAGTAAGCTGGAGGATGGTTGCATCTTGGTTATCAGTAGGGACTAGGTTTTCGCAATCTTGGTCAGGCCCCCGCTACTTCACCTGTAGTACTTACCATTGTTTCGATTCTACCCGGACAGTCCCTATAGCCAATAAATTTATGCAACACAAGAAATTCACATAAATAGAACACTTACAGGCAAGGCCGCTTCACGCCTTTGGACAGTCTACAGAACTTATAACTGAAACTCTGATACCAACTGGCGACTCTAACCAACGCTACCTATACTAGTGTTAGCCTATGCGCCTAACGATGTGCTATCTTAAAGAGATACGAAAAAGCGTATGAAATTTTTCCATTTCTGTAATGGAACTTGTTCTTTACATGACAAAAGAATTTCATAAATTCCTAAATTCATACAAGTCCTAATTACACGAGATGTGTATACATGCACAGCAAAAGAATCCCTATGCGCCCGGCCTCACAGGCCGTCATCCATGCAATACTTCGACCTGAAAAGTCGCTGGAAGCTTCAAAAGGTTGCCTTGCCCTCTAAGCGCTCACGTACCGTGTTCTCGTGCACCTACAACACATAACGTAAGGGTGAGCAATAAGCTCAGTAAGTGAAAACTATGCATGAAATGCACGTATCCTAATCTGGAAAGACATCCACGTCAATGCTTTCTAGACTTCACTTCCCTTCTTGTTCTCTCATTTCATTTTGGGCCCTCGGCTTTTAACTACCACTATCCATCTAGAGCTCTAATCCACTATGGATATACATATATGTGACAATACACACATTGAGAGGCAACCATAGTTCGGAATTTGCATTTCTTCATTTAGCGCCTTTTCAATCCCAATGTGGTCCACATTGAGAGGCCATCGTTGCCTTTTCTGTCTTAATGTGGTCCACATTGAGAGGCTAACACATGCACGCCAATTGCCTTATTTCCCAGGGCACCTTTTCAATCCCAAATGCGACCTGTCATGCAGACGCTTCACGCTGGTAGCCTACCTCGAGGTGTTCCCTAGGGTCACACCCTTCAGGTCGCACTTTTCGCTATGAAGGCATCAACCCAACATCATTTGTATAGTCGATGGCGGCATCAACGCCGCCATGGTAGCATAGGAGAGCCGTGACCCAACAGGTGAGTCGACAACATATGCCCATATCGGCAAATATCCATCGCTCTCAGGCGATCTTGACTCATGCACGCTCATGCACGCTCTCGTGTCCTAACTTTTACACTAAGCGTGCGTGCATGTGATCATGTCGTGAATCGTATGAATATGCATGTCATGTTATCTTGAATGGTAACTAAATCATGTCACATAGAGTTCACGTTCTGTCATAAACGAACGTAGTCACATAATTCGCGCACATAAGAGTCATGTGTTGTAGTTGAAGTGAAGTCTCCACTTACTTGTCGTCCGTAGATAACTAGCTACTGAGCGGTGGGTTTTCTAGTTCCCATCCTTTAGCACAAAAAATTATTATGTTAGTATCTTATCGAAATTACTTGACTAATTAAAATATAAAATTTCCTAAAGGTTGAAATATTACTTCTAAGTCATGATTTGTGAAATATACTTATGGTGAACTGATTTTAGACTTAGGATTTGTGAACTTCCCTTAGTCACTTAATTCGTGAAGGGTAGCTCCACACTTAATGATTTCTAACATTTTTATTACCTAATTCGCAAACTTACCTACACACACAACTTCGCGAATCCTAACTCAATTCGCGAAGTCCTTACGCATGTGGACTACCTTAATCCTAAGTAGCTTCGCAAACTTATATAGTTCATGAAGTGTGTGCGGCTCGTGAACTATCCCGTTACTTATTCATAGTTCGTGAAATGTATCTCTAGTTCGCGAACTATACTTTTACTTAGCCTAGGTTCGTGAATTATTACTTCGTGGAATGATCTACCTCGCGAACTATACTTCTACTTAGACCTAGACTAACTTTGGCACCTTCCTAATTCGTAAAGACTCTTCTCATAATTCGTGAAGTGCACGGATTCGCCAAATTTAACTCGGCTCGTGAAGTTCGATTCGTGCAGTGCCCCAATCGTGAAATAGTGATTCACCAAGTTGCCGAGTTCGCCAAGTTTGTGAATTCGTGAAGCTCCTTGGTTTGCAAGTGTAGAGTTTGTGAAGTTCAGCCAATTCGCCAAGTAGGATTTGCCAAGCTTGACTTCGTGAAGTGGCACACTCATGACCCGCGAAACTCCTTAGTTCACAACTAGTTTAGTTCGTGACTTGTGGGACTCGCCAAACCTTTTAGATCTAGGTTGAATCTTGAGTTGTTGCCATCTTCTGTTGGTTTTGTGCAAACACACCGTGAAAATGGTTCTGAATTGTCGCATTCAGGAGCCATCTGATTTGGCACGGGTCCAGAACTGAGTGTTGAGGAGCCATTAGTTGGGCACGGGTCCTGGACTGATGTGTCGAGAAGCCATTCTACCACTTCATGGAAGCGACATTGTAGCTTTCTTTTATGGTTCGGTTGGACTTGATGTATACTCGATACGCTTTCAAAGTTGAAGAATACCCAACAAAAGTGGCTTCGAATGCTTTAGGTTCGACTTAGCGCGTTGTTCTCTATCATTCGCCACAATGCACTTGCACCGAAGACCGTGAAGAAGGAAATGTTGGGTACTCGCTTGTTTATGATCTCGTACGGAGTTTTATCAAAGCACTTGTGAACTACCGTCCGGTTCTGAGTGAACAAGAGGTATTTACTGCTTCATCCCAAAGGAAGTGTGGGAGGCCTAACTGAATCAGCATCGTACGAGCGGCTTCCACTAGAGTTTTGTTCTTCCTTCAACGGCCCCATTCTATTGAGGTGTCTTTGTGGCTGAGAATGCTGACTTATCCCAAGTTGCTGATAAAAGTCACTGAGGTACTTGCTCTTGAACTCGGTGCCGTTGTCCGTTCGGATGACTTGGATAGTCTGCTGCAGTAAATTCTGAGTAGAGTTCACGAATTGACAATCAAGTCCCCTGTCTCATCTTTAGTTCGGCGGAACTTCATCCATGTGTAGCGAGAAAAGTCATCGACAATAACTAGCACGTACTTACGTCGTTGATACTCTGCGTCTGCATCGGTCCACAAAGGTCCATGCGCATAGTAGTTCCGAAGGACGTTAAGTAGAAGCAACCAGTTTAACATGATGAGATGCTCACTTCATTTTTCCTAGTTGACACGCCGAACATTGATGCTCTTTACTATAGTTGGAAGACCATGAACCCACTTTTTCGTTGAAAGACGTGAAGAGCTTTAATGTGAGATGAGAATGCTTTGATGCCATAAGCTGTTCCTTTGAATTACAGTTTAGGAGATGAGGCAAACAGCTTTCGAGGGTCGCACGGACGTCAGGTTGATTGTATAGATTGATTTCCAAGTCCTCGGAGGAGTTCTTTGTCCTAACTGTCCACTATTGCACCGGTCAGCATGGAAGACCACCTGGAATGCTTTATCGCAGAACTGTCCTATGCTGAACAGTTATGGCAGAGGCCTTCGACGTAAGAGACATTCTTATGATCAGATTCTCTAGAAATATATCACCAAGTCCTAGAATAGGGTTGAGTCGTTGTTTCCCAATCTGACTTTTCCATTAGGTCGGTCTTAGTAGTTGCTCAGCAGCTCTTGGTTTTTCCGTCATGTGTGTGGAGCAACCCCAGTCAAGGTACCACACATGATGGATCTGCAAACACAATTAGAGTGCTTTAGGTACCCACTTATAAATGGGTCCTCTCAGATTAGCAGATTTAGTTTTGAGTTCAGATATAGTTCCTAAATTATTACTTATTTGAGCTTTAACAACCCAAGCAATCTTCAAAGAAGTGATTTAGGTTTGCCCTTCGTAGAAGACTTTGCCTTGTGACTTTTATCTTCTTGGGCGGAGGTTTAGGAACCCATTTGGGTTGAACCTAACAGGGAAGTGAAATTTCAGCACGAACAAACACTTTCGTAGGCTTGATCGAGGAAAAAATCTTATCATTGACAGTCGCCTAAGGTGCTTGGGAGATTTAATCTTTACGGGATACCTTGGGTGAGAAGCAAGCATGAATAGCACTATAGCCTTCTTGATGGTTGGACCTTGTTTCCTATGAGTCATCCTAAATGCATTTGTTTTAGAATGATTATTGGTATTGTAGATGAAGGGCCTATGTCAAAGTTGGTGCTTCTAAAGGTGGTAGGCGTTAAGGAGCAGGTAGAACCAATTACTTTGAACTGAACATCTCTTTTATTTCTACGAGTGTCTTTTATTTTTACAGAAGGAGGTGATAAACTGGAATATTAACATCTAGAGACTCCTTTATTTTTACACTAGACACTTTTGCCTTTGGTTTCTCTAGCTCCTTGACTAAGCTCCCTGTAGATTTAGTGGAAACAGGGTTAAAAATAATAATTTTAAGAACCTTACTCTTAGTTTTTATTCTTTGGACGGCAATTTTTCTTTCATCGAGCTTTTCATAATGGTGTTTTCTTTTGAAGGAGATGCGTGAGAAATGGCTTGTGAGAAGAGGAAGCTTGAGATTTTCCATCTCTTTAAAGAACAATATCTTTTCAGCTTCTGTCTTCTTTATCTAAAGAAGCTCTTTAAATCTTCTATTTTCCTAACAATAGGGTATATAGAGAGAATTTTCAGAATGGAGAATTTGTGCTTCCTCAGTTGTAGTGTTGCAAAAGATTCGTAAACACGCAAGTGTACGTATCGTTCTAGCAAGTAATAGTGTACGTAAGTACGGATATTGAACCCAAAGGACTCTGTTACTAAGTACCGAAATTATATTAGTTCTAGTTTTATTTGAATAATAGCAAGTTGGTAGTTGATGAAACGATAAGAAGTCAGATAATCAAACAGGCACTAAAACCAAATGGAAGATATGATTCAAAGATAAATATGGGGAATCCGACTTCACCGGTGACAATCATGCTATTAATTTAGTTCTCAAAGGAATACTTAATTTTATGTGACGATGGATTTTCCGTTGTAATTATCAATCTATCTCTAGCACCGAAACCTATTCTAACATGCGAACCCTACATATTTGTCAAGAATTCTACACGTAGAATGCACTAAAATCATAAAAATATAGATCATCGCACTAGTCACGTAACTATCTCTAACTTACGAATGTTCTATTGGTATCATAATCAATGGCCACGTCCAGATAATCACCTCTCAATCTCATATCTAAATACCTATTTATACGAAAATTGATCAGAAATTCGTAAGCATTAACAACAGATTATGTACTCAACATAACGTTAAGTCTTAATAGCATACGAGCCGAAAATCAATAGCAGTCATGTCTGGCTACATCGTAGCCCCAATAACAAAATTTGAACATATTATAATTCGACAAAAGCATCAAAATAATTAGGTTCATAATAAAAGATAATAAAGGACAGGGAAGTGTCGAATGTATAGTCGCTTCGTGTTTTGTTCGCCTAGTCTCTCGGTGTCAGTCGTCTGCCTTCTGTCTATCTCCAAGGTGGAGGTCGCTAGGCTCACATTTGCTGCCCCATCGAAACTGCTGCTCGTGGGTGAGAGCTACTCCTTGATGGTGTAAACGGTAAGTGCTTCGTTGAAACCTTTCGTCGAACACGTAGTGAGCGATGGTGTAAATGCGTGCTTAGCCTCCCAAATGTAGCTGTATGCTTCGCTAAGGTTAGGTGAGTCTGATGTTTGCATTGTTGTGTCCCCCCAATGTTGTCTGTTCTTCAGGTGATGCATCCCGTCTGAGTCTCGTGCGAGGTGCGCGAGGAGAGCAGCTGCGTCTTTGAAGGTGGTTGCTTCAGTGATGCTTGCTGATTGTTGGATCGATAGCAGCAGAGTATTGGTCTTAAGCTGCCTACTTTTTCTTCTCGTCGGGGCGATAGAGGTGCGTGCTTCAGTTGTGTGCTTGAGGTAATGAGGTATGAGTGGGTTTCTTTGAAAGGTCAGGTAGGTGTTTCGGTGATGACCGATCCTTCATCCTTCGGTGGTCTAGGTGAGAACTTCAGAGAACTTCAGCCTACATGGATTGGTGCGAGATCGGTGGAAAGAAAAAAATGAAAACGATGATCCCCTCACTGCTCCTCTGCTGCTTTTATTTCTCTAGCGACAAGATTCCTTTTTTTTGTCTCTACTTCTTTTCTTCTTTCTCGAAAAGTCCGTTCCGTGTTTTAAGCTCCAAGTTTCAAGCTCCATGTTTCAGCTCGATCATGTGGACTTATCAATTTGACCAAATCGAGTAAATTACAAACAGTCCCTAATTTATGCTAAAATTTCAGAAGGACCCCAAAAATAGAATAATATCATAATAACTCAATAAGCCTACATTAAGCTGAAATCAGGACTTATAACCCGCATTTGGCTCGAAATCAATCCGAAAGATCACCTAAATATCGGCGGATCAAAATACCCCAAACTTGGCATTGCTCATCCACGAGCAAACAAATAAGAATACTCGATGACAGATGAAATCTCAAGGTAATGAAATAAAAGCACAACTATAAACTCAAATCATGCAACGATTCAACAGCAAGCCTCTCGTTCAATATATTATCGTTATTTATTGTTTGGTAAATGTATTGATCGCTCCACCTCGAACGGATGTGTCAAAATAAAGGAATCAATGCTCAAATCTCACGTACCTAACACGAGTTTTCTATAAGCTTGCACTTCGTTGGAATCGCCTACTTCATGCTTAACCTCAAAAAAAAAAAACGACTTTTGGGGTTGAAATGTTAGGTATGGCTCGGATAGGGCATATGGAGTAAGTGAGTTAAAACTCACCACAACGCGTAACATCATGAGCACCCGTAGCACCTTGCTATCAATCTATAAATATTACCATCGACCATGAGATAATAATCGAACTCACACCCAAATCGTAAATAATTAGCAAGTTGCTCGTTTTTTTTATCGAGCATAACCTTTTTTTGCTCTATTTTCCCTTTTTTTTTTCCTTTTTTCGAAAGATCAAATCACAAACACCATAAATCACACGATAAAAATAAAAGATGATAACTCTCTCAATCCTCTAAATCACCGTAAAAACCCCAAACTTAAGTTGGACGATACAGCACAAAGGTACCACGGAAACTCCGACCTACTCCAAAAACCACTCATGAATAATTGCGCTGTGTTCGGTGAATGGGTAGCAAAGGATGATGATCAATTAATAAGGCAGTGCGAATATTTGGGTTATAGATACCGGATATCAGAACGGCTCAGGTCGGGTTCACGGATATAACTATATGACATGCAGCTCGAAAGGCTCAAACGATCCACAAATAGAAAATGGTTTAAAATCGCCTTATCGAGTAAAGCATCAATCGGGATCAAGACCGACTAAAGCAAGTTCTAGATACCATATAATCATCTAACGCTCTATTTATAAGTGAGTGTGTGCTAATCCATCCATCAATAGAGACTCTTTGAAAATCTAAACAAGTAAGAGAATATAGTCATACCTTACTTCATGATACGCTTGAGAGATACGAGATCCTCGTCGTTGATCCCAACTGATAACACGTGACTCAATCGAGAGAAGATATTCAAGGAATGACACACCCCTAACTTAGATCGAACATTGTCTTCAATGTTTTAGGAACATAAACTCCATCAAACTGTTTCTTCATTGTTGATCACAGTACTCTCGAGCTCCTTTTTTTCTTTTTTCTTTTTCTTTTTTTTCTAATAAAATATATTATTATTATTTTATTTTTCTAATAATATATATTATTATTTTTTTTCCAGACCACCTTCAGGAAAAACTTTAGTCACCGTAAATGGGCCTGACCACCTTGACTTTAGCTTGCCCGAAAACAGACGAAGCCTAGAATTAAAAAGAAGCACTTGGTCCCAACAACAAATTCTTTTCCCCGAATATATCTACCGTGCCAAACCTTTGTTCGTTCTTTATTGATCTTTGCATTCTCGTAAGCCTCATTGCGAAATTCATCCATAAAATTCAGTTGTAGAAGGCGTTCTTACCCGCAACTTGCATATCCATGTTTAATTGCTTCACCGCGCAATACGCTTTATGTTCTAGTTCCACCGGATGATGACATGCTTTTCCATAAACATTCTGTATGGAGACATTCCAATAGGTGTCTTAAACGCTCTTCGATATGCCCACAGTGCCTCGTCAATCTTCTTGACCAGTCTTTCCGAAAGATACTCACTGTTTTTGCTAAGATTTGCTTAGTCCCTCGATTAGATACTTCTGCTTGTCCAGTGGTCTGGGGGTTGTAAGCTAGTTCCGTGCGATGCTTAACACCATAATGCTACAGAAATTGCTTGTTACAAAAGTGCCCTCCAGATCGCTCGTGGAGTTCCAAACCTAGTGAAAATATTCTTCTTGATAAAGTTGAGGACTGTCTTACCATCGTTCGTTTGCGTATCTAATGCTTCTACCCATTTAGACACGTAATCTACCGCTAACAGGATATATCATTACCGTATGACGATGGAAATGGTCCCATGAAGTCAATGCCCAGACATCAAATAACTCAACTTCCAACATAGTATTGAGTGGCATCTCGTCTCTTATTGAAATATTACCTATCCATTGATAACGATGACAAGCTCGTACGAAAGCATGGGCATTTTGAATAAAGTCGGCCAATGAAAACCCGATTGTAAAACTATAGCAGCTGTACGATTCCTCCAAAATGGTCTCCGCACTCGAGAGCATGGCAATGTCGTAATATATCGTGCGCCTCATCTCCCGAAACGCATCTTCGTATGACTTGATCTGCAGAATGCTTATATAGATAAGGATCTTCCCAAAATAGTGCTTTAAGAATTTCTTCTTCCCTTGATAATTAAGCTCAGTTGGTATTATTTCGCTGCGAGATAGTTAACGAAATCAGCATATCAGGGAGCTTGTGATATAGCCAAGAGTCGTTTGTCTGGAAAGTTATCATCGATAGTTTGTTTCTTCATTCATTTGCTTGGCAGCTCCAAAAGAGAGAGATGATCTGCTACTAAATTCTCTGTTCCTTCTTATCTTTAATCTCGACATCAAACTCTTGGAGCAATAACACCCATCGAATCAGTCGTGGTTTTGCATCCTTCTTTTCCATGAGATACTGATGGCTGAGTGGTCAGTGTGCATGATTACCTTGTTCCCAATTAAGTATGATCCGAACTTTTCGAAGGCGAAGACGATAGCAAGCAACTCTTTCTCGGTTGTGGCATAATTGAGCTGAGCATCGTTGAGAGTTCGAGTCGCATAGTAAATAGTATGAAATATCTTGCGCTTACGTTGTCCAAGAACCGCTCCAACTGGATAATCACTTGCGTCACACATCAACTCGAATGGTATGTCCCAACCCGGAGCAATCACGACCGGTGCCAACACTAGTTTCTTTTTATATAGAGAACGCTCCTTACATGCTGCATCAAAGATAAAGGACGCTCCTTGAATTAAGAGGCCCGATAATGGCTTTGATATCTTGGAAAGGTCCTTAATGAATCGTCGATAAAACTCAGCATGCCCCAAGAAACTCCTAATTCCCTTGACAGATGAAGGTGGTGGAAGCTATTCTATTGTGTCAATCTTGCTCGATCAACTTCAATTCCTTTCCGAGAAACCTTGTGACCTAAGACAATACCTTCTCGAACCATAAAAATGGCATTTCTTCCAGTTTTAAACAAGGTTAGTTTCTCACAACGTTTCAATGCTAAAAACAAGATTATCTTGGCAATTATCGAAAGAACTTCCGATAACAAAAAATTCATCCATGAATACCTCAATTTTTTTCTCTACCATATCAGAAAAAATTGCCATCATACATCTTTAGAATGTACCCGGAGCAATGCATAGTCCAAATCGCATTCGAAAAGCAAACGTACTGTACGGGCATGAAAAGTGGTCTTTTCTTGGTCTTCCGGTGCTATAGCAATTTGATTGTATCCGAGTATCCGTCTAGAAGTCAGTAGTAGTCATGCCCCGCTAATCGATCTAGCATTTGATCAATAAAATGCAATCGAAAATGATCCTTATACGTGGCTTATTAAGCTTCCTATAGTCAATGCAAAACACGCCATCCCGTAACGGTCTCATAGGAATTAGTTCGTTGTTCTCATTATTTACCACTGTGACTCCTCATTTCATTGGAACCACATGTATCGGACTTACCCAAGAGCTATATGGAATTAGGTAAATTACTCCAGCGTCTAACCATTTTAGGATTTCTTTTCGCACCACGTCCTTCATTGTCGGATTTAATCTCCTTTGCGGCTCTACAAAAGGTTTAATGTCATTTCCAAGCGGATATGATGTGTGCACATTGACGGGCGAATGTCCACCCAATCGCTGCTTTAAACTCTCAGAGTACTCGAAGCAGCTTCTCCTCTCATCATCATAAGAAACGACGAGATAATAACTGGCAAAGTAGAAGATTCGCCAAGAAATGCATAACGAAGATGGGATGGTAACATTTTAAGTTCGAGTAGTGGTGGCTTCTTAATAGATGATATGGATCGTGAAGGGCTTTCGCCGATAACTTCAAAGTATTTTCTTCGATTTTCGAATGAGTCCAGCCACTTCACATAATAATTAATATCTTGTTCATCGACCTCATGTATATCGTCTCGCACCAAACTGGATTCCAATGGATCTTCCCCAGTAATATGCTTAGGCAGTAGATTTTCTACATTTTCTACACGGAAACAGTTATCGCTTTCATTGGGATACTTCACATTGAATATAACTTCTTCTCCATGTACTCTGAGACGAAGTTCACCTGCATGAACATCGATTAATGCTCTCCCAGTTGCTAGGAAAGGTCTACCCCAGGGTTATCGGTATGTCCTTGTCTTCTTCCATGTCAAGCACTATAAAATCTGCAGGGAATATGAACTTATCGACCTTGACTAAAACGTCTTCTATTATGTCTCGTGGATGTTTCAATGATCGATCTGCCAGTGTAGTGTCACAGTCGTCGGGCTCGCTTCACCTAACCAAGTTTTCTAAAAATGGATAGCAGTATTAGATTAATACAAGCACCTAAATCAAGCAAAGCTCTTTCAAATACAGAGTTCCTTATTGTGCAAAGGATTGTAAAGCTCCCTGGGTCCTTGAGTTTTGGTGGTAACTTCTTTTGTATAATGGCAATACATTCTTCACCAAGCGCTACAGTTTCATATTCTCACAACTTTATCTTTTTTGACAATATATCCTTCATGAACTTCGCATAGCGGGGCATCTGTTCAAGAGCATCTGCAAAAGGAATGTTGATGTGCAATTTTTAAATATTTCAAGAAAATTTTGTTCAAGCTTATTTTCTTGAGATGTTGTTGGAACGGAATTCAAGGCTTGGGTTCTTCAGAAGGTAGATGCTTAAGCTCCACAGTTTCAACATTCTTTCATCAAATGTATCATTTTCTACTTTGGATGAGTTCACTTTCTTTTCTTGACCGGTGACTCCAATTCTTTGCCACTCCTCAGTATTATCGCCTTGCAATGTCTTTTCCTTCTCGCTTTGGATTAGCCTCTAAGTTATTAGGAAAAGATCCTAATGACCTCTCACCTATGATCACCACCATTTGACTCACCTGAACTTCTAAATTGCGGATTTGCGATGATTTGTTCTGCATGTTGGTTCTCATTTCTTGACAAGTTGTCTGTGAAGTAGCCATTTTTGCCAAAGCCTCTTCCCAGTTTGTTTTTTTCTCATTTGATTGATGGTTATGTTCTGGTTGTAGAGAATTCTGATTATTCGTCCATGAAAAGTTTGGATGATTACGCCACCCTGGATTATAGTTGTTGAATAAGGATTGTTTGGTTGTCGATTATAGTTTCCAACATATTGTGCTTGCGCCAATGGTAATTGTTCTGTTGCTTGACATTCAGAACTCTGATGCGGTCTGCCACAGAGATTGCATTCAACACTAGGTAAGTGAATGGAATTGGCTGAAGCTTGATTTGTTTGAAGTTGCTACGTCAGATTCGCACTTGAGCGACAATTGAGCAATCGGATCATTTTAAACAATTGTTGTTGGGTTCCTTGCTCGCTCCATTGGCCACTGATAATTGTCATTGGCGACACTATCTATCAACTTGTACGCTTGATCAGCGGTCTTCTTCATGACTGTCCCTCTAGCAGAAGCGTCAATGACGGCCCTTTCAGTACACCTATAGAGTTGTAAAAGCGCAAGACTTGTTGCATTTAGGTATACCATGGTACGGACACATTCACATGAGCTCCTTAAATCTATCCCGTGATTCACAAAGTGATTCACCATCGATTAGAGTAAAGTGAGTGATCTCTTGAGTATCTGTTGTTTCTTAGCAGGTGGAAAGAACCGGGAGAGGAATTTATGTGACGACCCGCCATCTATACTATTTCTTACGCTAACTTACGTGACTATATAGAATATAAAATATATTACATATGAAACATCGATAAAATTTTTCGATTTACAAAGCACACCGCACCCAACTATTTTACAATACAAACATTGCTCAAATTTTATATACGATACAAACTTATTTTACAAAAACACAACATAATTAAACATAACGCCCGCCTCACAGGTCGCATCCATGTACACACCACCTCAAAAGTCACCAGAAGTTCCAGAAGGACCAGCCTTGTCATCTAAACACTTACGTACCGGATTCGCTACGTCTACAACACATAAAACATGGGATGAGCTACAAAGCTCAGTAAGTGGAAATATGCATGTATGCACGTGCCAAATAGCAAAGGCATCCGCGCCAATGCTTTCTAATACTATCCTCACATCATACTCATCCTTTCTCATTCTCATCAGGCCCATAGCTTCTTACTAACCGCACCATCATATCATGCGCTCATATCCTATATGGATAAAATACGATAGTGGCCGACTCTGGCTAAGATAAAATTAGGGTTTATCTCCAATCTTATCATTCACCAGGTCGCCCCTCTATCACGTTACTTTCCTGGCACTGTAGTTCATACCATGTGCCTTCCCATTACCTAAATAATTTAGGTAAATATATTCGACGGTTTACCCCCGTCATGGTGCCTTTGTAGAAGTAGCTATATTCTCATCTATCATATAACTCGCTTTCCACTCGAGTAATACAATGCACGCTCATCCTCAAAATACTCCATATAATTCGTGCATGCACATGATCGTGATGCATAAATAATGCAATAATAAATATTCCAAACCATCGCATATACAAATAATTCATATACCACATATTCATTCAATTAGTCATGTAACAATACACATATCAATCAATTTATGTGTTGTAGGTGAAATTCCCATACCTGGTACCCTTAGCTTATCGCACGGTTAAATCGCTAATCTTCGAATCCTAATTATAAAAAACATATAAAATTTATAGTTCGTAATTTAGTTACAATTTCATGAAATTGGCTTAATTTAAAAAAAAACCCTTGTTTCAACTTTTATAAATTTTGAAACCCTAAAATTTAAAACTTTAACCTAAACTGAGAAATACTATTGATATAAATCTCGGCATGAATTAAAGTATATCTCGACACCAAATAGATTTCGACATAACTTATAAGATGGATCTCGACCTGAAGACTTGAGAATGTCGATATCTCGAGATTTATATGATATTATAAACTAAATGTCGATATCTAACAATACTTGAGAATCTCGAGATTAGTCTAAAAATAGCTCTCGACATTTTCATCCTCTATGAAGACCTCGACATATCCCTAAGATGAATGTCGAGCTTATTAGTAAAATATACCTAGGCTAAATCTCGATATATGGCATGTAATGATTTCGAAATTAAAATATCGATATATGGCATGTATGATCATGGCATGAATGTCGAGTACTAACAATTTCTGAGATGTAAAAGGTCGAGATATTATGTCATATAATGCACAAAGATCTCGAAACTATTACCAACATGGACTTCGACATTTCATTCGTACTCCTATTCGAGATCCTCAACATCACAAAATACATAATACTCATGTCGACATCTTCTTCGACATTTATGTAAATCTCAGCACTATTCCATCCAAACATTTCGATATCATGCATTCGACTTTTCAATATTAAAAAAACCCTAATCTTTCAAAATCAGAAACACTATTTACTTCTAAACCCATATAAACTTTCGATCAAAAACCCTATTTTCCAAGAACAGTTTTAAATACCATATGAACTTCAACATATGCGATTGAGTACCATATCTGATCTTTAACTAAGAAATTATTTTACTAATCCTGATTTTTAAACCCTAATTCCAATAATTAGTATGCTAAATATGAATTAAAATATGAAGATTAAGATAGAAATTTCATACCTCCTCCTAATGGAAAACTGCTTTTCGTTTCTTCTTCTGCTTCTTAATTATCGAGAGTTTTGTAAAGTTTGTTTTAAAAAATTTGAAGTCTTCGTTTCTTATTCATAAAGTTCTAATATTGTTAGTACTTAAATCTTAAATAGTTTTAGGTTTTGTCTTTTAGCTGTTGAAATTTGGATTCATCCTCTCATCATTATCGTGTATTAATTCCTAAGAGATTATGACCCTTACCTAATCCATCACAACCCAAATACTAGTATTTTATTTCTTAAATCACTCATTCTTTATACTAAAAATCTGAGATAACCTAGAAATCTCGACATCAATTTCAAACTAAATGTCGAGCTTCTTAATATTTAGACATACAATTCCAAAACAAACCCAAAAACTTTTA
Organism: Craterostigma plantagineum; assembly: GCA_027422505.1. Taxonomy (NCBI): domain Eukaryota; kingdom Viridiplantae; phylum Streptophyta; class Magnoliopsida; order Lamiales; family Linderniaceae; genus Craterostigma; species Craterostigma plantagineum. Next base: position 85,313 of record JAPQWV010000880.1, read on the forward strand.
TCTCGAGTTCTCAAATAATTTCGAAGTCGATATAAATTAAATATCGACATTACATGTAACGAAATAAATCTCGAACTAATCTCGTATTAGATCTCGAGCTACGTTGTGAAAATTATAATAAAGATTTCGAAACACAATCTCGAGTTTCCTAAAAATTTCGAGTCACCTCATCTAAGTATCTCGACATTATTTTCACACCAACAATTCGACATTTTCATTCAAATTTCATTTAAATCCTCATTTCGACATTTTCCTAATTGTTACTAAAAATCTTCGAGATTCTTATAGAAACACTATAAATTTCGACATTGAACAAACCCTAAATTTCAAACTGATAATATTAAGTATCATGTAAGCACCAAATTAAATAAATACTAAATATAAAATCATATAGACACATAATATGCATGTAAATTTATTGGCCAACTTACTCACGGGACTCGGGGTATTACATTCTCCCCCCTTTAAAAGGATTTCGCCCCCGAAATCTGGTTAGTTGCAACAATTCTGGGTAGCGACTTCTCATATCATCTTCACGTTCCCATGTAGCTTCTTCTGTTGACTGATTCTGCCATAACACTTTACTTCATACATCAAAAATCTCCACCGGCTTCTCTTCATAACTTAAATCTGGCTTAAGTTGTGATATAGAAATTCATTTCTCAAAACATGATTCGGATCAGCGACATATTTTCGTAAGGTCGACACATGAAAAACATCGTGAACTTGTGCCAATGAAGCTGGTAATTCCAATTGATAAGCTACTTCACCGACTCTTTTAATTATTCTAAAAGGTCCAATGTATCTTGGGCTCAATTACCCTTTCGCCCAAACCGTTTCACACCTTTCATCGGAGATACTTTCGAAAACACCCAGTCATCAGCTTCAAATTCTAATCTACGTCTTTTATCTGCATAACTCTTTTGTCGACTTTGAGCCGTTTGCATTCTTTCCCGTATCTTTGCTATTGCCTCAGTCATCTCTGAACCATGTCAGGTCCTAACATTGCACGCTCACCGACTTCATCCAATGTATGGGAGATCGGCATTTACGCCCATATAAAGCTTCATAGGGTGCCATCCCAATAGTCGAATGATAACTATTGTTATAAGAGAATTCGATCAATGGCAAATATTTACTCCAGTTTCCTTTAAAATCCAAAACACATGCTCGCAACATATCTTCCAAGTTTGAATGGTTCGTTCTGATTGCCCATCAGTTTGAGGATGATACGCTGTACTGAAAGACAACTTAGTTCCCATCGCTTTCTGCAGACTCTTCCAAAAGTTGATAAGAACCGTGAATCTCGATCCGAAATAATTGATAATGGAATCCCGTGGAGTCGAACAGTTTCTTGTATATATAATTGTGCGTATCGCTCCAGAGAAAATATCAACTTATGGGCAGAAAATGAGCAGACTTCGTCAATCGATCGACTATAACCCAAATAGCATCACCCTTTACAGTCTTTGGCTAGCATCATAACCCTTACAGTCTTTGGTAGGCCAACAACGAAATCCATTGTAATATGATCCCACTTCCACTCAAGTATTGGCAAAGACTGTAATGTCCCTGCCGGCGTTGCTGTTCCGCCTTTATTTGTTGGCAAGTTAAACATTGACTTATAATGTCGCAATGTCTCTTTTCATTCCCGCCACCAATAATTTATTCGAAGATCTCGATACATTTTTGTAGCTCCTGGATGTACTGAGTATGCGTCGCATGTGCTTCCCTCATTACTATTCTTCGAATCTCCGCATCATCAGTACATATAACGGTCCTTGTAATATAGCCTTCCGTCTTCTTGAATTTTGAAATCAGTTGAAGTTTGCTCCCCTTGTGTGTCTTTGATTTTAAATATAATTCATCATTTTCTTGCACCCGTTTGATTTGTTCCAGTATTGTAGGTTGTAGAGTTAATACTGCCAACTTTGCTTCGACTTTTCCAATTGCACTACCTCCACCTCCAATAATTGTAACTCCGCGCTTACCGCTTTTCGACTAATGCATCAGCCACCACATTTGCTTTTCCTGGGTGATAACTAATTACACAATCGTAGTCTTTGACGAGTTCTGACCACCGTCTCTGCCTCATATTTAATTCCTTCTGAGTGAAGAAATATTTCAAGCTCTTGTGATCCGTAAAAATTTCGCATCGTTCCCCATATAAGTAATGCCTCCAAATTTTTAGAGCAAAAACCACAGCCGCTAGCTCCAAGTCATGAGTCGGATAATTCTTTTCATACTCCTTCAATTGCCGAGATGCATAAGCTATTACATTTCCATGTTGCATTAGTACACGTCCCAAACCATTCCTTGATGCATAGCTATAAACTGAAATCCTCCAGTCCCTGATGGTATTGTAAGAACTGGAGCTGAAGTGAGTCGCTTCTTTAACTCTTGAAAACTTTGCTCGCACTCCTCGCTCCAATGGAATGAAACATCTTCCTTGTTAGCTCGTCAGTGTTGATGCAACCTTTGAGAAGTCCATAATAAAACTTTCGGTAGTATCCAGCTAAGCCAAGAAAACTCCGTACTTCCGTGACATTGGTTGGTTGGGGCCAGTTGTTGATAGCTTCAATTTTGCTAGGATCCACAGAAATTCCTTCTCCAGAAACAATGTGGCCCAAAAATGCAACCTGATTCAACCAGAACTCACATTTCTTGAACTGGCATATAATTTATTTTCTCGTAATATCTCAAGAACTATCTTCAAATGCATTTCGTGTTCCTTCTTTGTCTTCGAATAGATAAGAATGTCATCAATGAAAACAATGACAACTTGTCCAAGAATTGTTTGAACACTCGATTCATTAGATCCATAAACGCCGCTGGTGCATTAGTTACCCCAAAAGGCATAACTAAAAATTCGTAGTGTCCATATCGAGTACTGAATGTCGTCTTGGGAATATCTTCTTCTCGAACCTTCAATTGATGATACCCCGATCGTAAATCTATTTGAAAACACCGTTGCACCTTGTAGTTGATCAAATAAATCATCAATTCTTGGTAATGGATATTGTTCTTGATTGTTATCTTGTCCAGCTCTTGTAGTCGATACATAGTCGCATCGACCCATCCTTCTTCCGCACGACAGAACTGGCGCTCCCAAGGAGAAAAACTGGGTTGAATAAATCCTTTCTGTAAAAGATCGTCCACTGTTCTCTTAGCTCTTTCAATTCAGTTGGCGCTAGCCGATAGGGAGTTCTAGAGATTGGAGCAGACCCCGGTATTAAGTCAATTGTAAATTCAATTTCCCGATCTGGTGGTAGTCCTGGTAAAATCCTCAGGAAAGACATCGGAAAATCTCGAACCACTGGTACATCCTCTAATCTCGGAGATGAACGTTCCTCTGATTTTACTGCGAAGGACTAAATAAGCTTCGCATCCCACCCTAATCAAACGTTGTGCCTTACTGCTGAAATTCTAGAAACATTCCTTTCTTTTGTTCCCACAAAAGTAAAAGGCTCACTCTTCTCTATTTTAAATGTAACTGTCTTGCGATTGCAATCAATAACAGCTCCGTATTTTGAGACCAGTCCATTCCAAGAATCACCTCATAATCGTTCATTGGAATGACTATTAAATCAACGGACAGTTCTCTTTCTTAACTAATACAGGACAATTCCTTAAAACCAAATTAGTTCGCATCGCAACTCCGTGTGGAACAGTCACATTATATTCACAATCAGACAGGATAGGTGTAATCCCGAGTCTTGCCACATATTTAGTGGATGCAAATGAATGCGTGGCTCCTGAATCTACTAAAATGCATGTCGAAAGTTTGTGAATAAGTAGAATACCTGCCACCACGGATGATTAACTTTCGCTTCCTCTGCAGTTAATGTATACACACGTGCTGGCACAGTTGATGGTTTCACTTGAGCAATAGCTTGATTTCCTAGTGTCTTCTCTGAACATGATCTTGCGTAATGCCCCGTCTTCCCACATTTGAAACAACAGATACCCGAATGATGTCGTCCACATCTTGTGCAAGCTGGCATTGGAGCTGCAGGTCTCCATTGATTAGGGTTTTGTGGATGAGGTGGTCCTGGCCTATTCTGAAAATTTGGCTTTCCTCCTTTTTGAAAGAACTGCCTTTTCTGACTACTACCCCTCCAGTTTGCTCCCTGCACAAACTTTCGCTTTGCTCATGAGCACGAATAATTCGTGTCTCGGCCTGTTCTGCCACCATCGCTCGCTCCGCCACTTGAGCATATGAGATTCCTTGTAGTCCAGCCATGTTAACATCACGGTACAGTTCCGGTTTAGACCCTCGAGGAATCGTTCAATCTTTAGGGCATCAGTGCTAACCATATGAGTCGCGAACCTTGACAGTTGTTCAAATTTTCTGATATACTCCGCCACAGTCATCGCCCCTTGTTTGAGATTGATAAACTCATTCATGCGTTGGGCTCGCACAGGTGCAGTGAAGTATTTATTCGGAACAGTTCCTTGAAACGTTCCCAAATCATGTTGATTGGATCCTCGATCACCAAAATAGTGTCCACCAATGCCCTGCACTTCCTCGCAGTAGAAATGCAGCACACAGAACTTTCTCATTCTCAGGGATTCTGCTATATTGGCACATACTCTCTAATGTTCTGAGCCAATCCTCAGCAGATGTTGGATCAATAGCATCCTCAAAAGTCGGTGGGTTCAATTTACGAAATCTTTCACCCACTGCTTCAACTCTATCCGCCTGAGAAATTCCGTTATTCCTTGTCCCCTCAGAGTTTTGCTGCTGAATCAATTCCCGAATCTGTTGAGACTGCTGACGTACTAATTCGGTAAGCTGAAGGATAGCCGAATCACGATTGTCAGTCGGGTTTACATTTTCGCCTTCATGATTGTTTCCTCCACTGCCTTCTCCTCCTGTTCTAACCATGTTGTCTCTCTTACCCTATCAGTCCCTAAGGCCAATAAATCATGCAATGCAAGAAATTCATGATATCAATACTTACGATCAAGGCTGTCTTCCGTTCTTTTGAGTGTGTGTACATGGACAGTCTACAGAAACTGCAACCGAAGCTCTGATACCAACCTGTGACGACCCGCCATCTACTACTATTTTCTTACGCTAACTTACGTGACTATATAGAATATAAAATATATTAAATATGAAACATCGATAAAAGTTTCCGATTTCACAAAGCACACCACACCAACTATTTCCAATACAAACATTGCTCAAATTTTATATACGATACAAACTTATTTTACAAAAAACACAACATAATTAAACATAACGCCCGCCTCACAGGTCGCATCCATGTACACACCACCCTCAAAAGTCACCAGAAGTTCCAGAAGGACCAGCCTTGTCATCTAAACACTTACGTACCGGATTTGCTACGTCTACAACACATAAAACATGGGATGAGCTACAAAGCTCAGTAAGTGGAAATATGCATGTATGCACGTGCCAAATAGCAAAGGCATCCGCGCCAATGCTTTCTAATACTATCCTCACATCATACTCATTCCTTTCTCATTCTCATCAGGGCCCATAGCTACTTACTAACCGCACCATCATATCATGAGCTCATATCCTATACGGATAAAATACGATAGTGGCCCACTCTGGCTAAGATAAAATTAGGGTTTATCTCCAATCTTATCATTCACCCGGTCGCACCTCTATCACGTTACTTTCCTGGCACAGCAGTTCATACCATGTGCCTTCCCATTACCTAAATAATTTAGGTAAATATATTCGACGGTTTTACCCCCGTCATGGGCCTTTGTAGAAGTAGCTATATTCTCATCTATCATATAACTCGCTTTCCACTCGAGTAATACAATGCACGCTCATTCCTGAAAATACTCCATATAATTCGTGCATGCACATGATCGTGATGCATAAATAATGCAATAATAAATATTCCACCCCATCGCATATACAGATAATTCATATACCACATATTCATTCAATTAGTCACGTAACAATACACATATCAATCAATTTATGGGTTGTAGGTGAAATTCCCACTTACCTGGTATCCTTAGCTTATCGCACGGTTAAATCGCTAATCTTCTAATCCTAATTATAAAAACATATAAAATTTATAGTTCGTTAATTTAGTTACAATTTCATGAAATTGGCTTAATTAAAAAAAAACCTAGTTTCAACTTTTATAAATTTCGAAACCCTAAAATTTAAAACTTTAACCTAAACTGAGAAATACTATTGATATAAATCTCGGCATGAATTAAAATATATCTCGACACCAAATAGATTTCTACATAACTTATAAGATGGATCTCGACCTGAAGACTGAGAATGTCGATATCTCGAGATTTATATGATATTATAAACTAAATGTCGATATCTAACAATACTTGAGAATCTCGAGATTAGTCTAAAAATAGCTCTCGACATTTTCATCCTCTATGAAGACTCGACATATCCCTAAGATGAATGTCGAGCTTATTAGTAAAATATACCTAGGCTAAATCTCGATATATGGCATGTAATGATTTCGAAATTAAAATATCGATATATGGCATGTAATGATCATGGCATGAATGTCGAGTACTAACAATTTCTGAGATGTAAAAGGTCGAGATATTATGTCATATAATGCACAAAGATCTCGAAACTATTACCAACATGGACTTCGACATTTCATTCCTACTCCTATTCGAGATCCTCAACATCACAAAATACATAATACTCATGTCGACATCTTCTTCGACATTTATGTAAATCTCGGCACTATTCATCCAAACATTTTGACATCATGCATTCGACTTTTCAATATTAAACAAACCCTAATCTTTCAAAATCACAAACACTATTTACTTCTAACCCATATAAACTTTCGATCAAAAACCCTATTTTCCAAGAACAGTTTAAATACCATATGAACTTCAACATATGCGATTTGAGTACCATATCTGATCTTTAACTAAGAAATTATTTTTACTAATCCCTGATTTTTAAACCCTAATTCCAATAATTAGTATGCTAAATATGAATTAAAATATGTAGATTAAGATAGAAATTTCATACCTCCTCCTAATGGAAAACTGCTTTTCGTTTCTTCTTCTGCTTCTTAATTATCGAGAGTTTTGTAAAGTTTGTTTTCAAAAATTTGAAGTCTTCGTTTCTTATCATAAAGTTCTAATTATTGTTAGTACTTAAATCTTAAATAGTTTTAGGTTTTGTCTTTAGCTGTTGAAATTTGGATTCATCCTCTCATCATTATCGTGTATTAATTCCTAAGAGATTATGACCCTTACCTAATCCATCACAACCCAAATATTAGTATTTTATTTCTTAAATCACAGATAACCTAGAAATCTCGACATCAATTTCAACTAAATGTCGAGCTTCTTAATTTTTAGACATACAATTCCAAAACAAACCCCAAAATTTTTATCTCGAGTTCTCTAATAATTTCGAAGTCGATATAAATTAAATATCGACATTACATGTAACGAAATAAATCTCGAACTAAATCTCGTATTAGATCTCGAGCTATGTTGTGAAAATTATAATAAAGATTTCGAAACACAATCTCGAGTTTCCTAAAAATTTCGAGTTACCTCATCTAAATATCTCGACATTATTTTCATACCAACAATCGACATTTTCATTCAAATTTCATTTAAATCCTCATTTCGACATTTCCTAATTGTTAATAAAAATCTTTCGAGATTCTTATAGAAACACTATAAATTTCGACATTGAACAAACCTAAATTTCAAACTGATAATATTAAGTATCATGTAAGCACCAAATTAAATAAATACTAAATATAAAATCATATAGACACATAATATGCATGCAAATTTATTGGCCAACTTACTCACGGGACTCGGGTATTACAATTTACTAGCCAACATGTCCCATGTTGTAATTGAATTGGTTGGCAGAGAATTCAGCCATGCCTTATCCTTATCACGTAGCATGAATGGGAACAGTAGTAGACGTAATGCATCGTCTGAAACTCCATTATATTTGATAGTATCACAGATTTTCCAAGAAGTTGTCGATATGGGCATTTGGATCTTCGCTCGGTAATCCATAAAATGGAATTTGTTGGATCCTTGGAATGTTATCTGCTTAAGTTCAAAGTTATTCGGAGGAAGCGCTGGTCGCCTAAAGATTGAGTGCCAACAAAGGGAGTTGCGTATTCGCCGAGCGGCACGTCATGATTCTCGTTATATCCGTTATTGTTTTCGTCATCAGCCATGGCTGTTTATATTTGGTTGATTGCTTGCTTCTTCTTTTTTCAATTTTCTCGACAAGCTCGCTCGATCTCCGAATTTAAAGGACATAAGTTAGCGCTCCCAAACTTTCGCATAAACCGTTAAACACCTTAATGAGCTAATAAAATAAAAATAATTAAAATAAAAATAATAATAGTAGCAATAATAACAGTAGTGGTAATAATATAATAGTAAAAACAACAACAATAATAATGATTAATAAAAAGTAAGTTCAAAGTAAGACTAGAATTATTTAGTATCGATATTAGTAAAAATCACAGTCCCCGGCAACGGCGCCAGAAACTTGTTGTTAGATCCTGAGTTATCAACTCTAAGATCCTAGACTTCAAATCCTTAGTTAAGTCATTAGAATTGTTTTGAATTCAAAGTTCGATCGAGGAACTCATTTCAAAACCTTGAGTCGCTTAGTGAGATGAAGATTTCTTACTTTCTCTCTCTAGAAAATGGATTGGCAGCCCTTCGGATTAAAATCTAAAATCTTCTCTATTAAGCACAATGTTTACATTAGTATTTATACCAAACAAACTTGTATAAATACAAGTCAAGTCCTAATCTAAGGACAAATACAAGTAAAGCCCCTAATTACAAGGACAACTAATTAAATCAAAGCACAACTAAAACGTATATTCTACATTCTCCTCTTTATGCTTGAATGCTTTTCCGTACTCTCTGTCCTCGTCGGGCATAGTACGACCTGCGCAAGCCCAGCGCATGCTCGAAATCCTGAGTGTATACCTTAGCTCTAGTCCCTCCTCAATGTCATCAAGTAATTCCATCAGGAGGGCCGCTCTCTCACGAACCGGTGAATCCTCAGCACCGTCTCTCTGTTGATCTCTTCCAAACAAGCATTGTAGTTCTCAGGATATGAACAGGCGAGAAATGAACACAGGATCATGCGAAATATTTCAAAATATAGATGCAAATGAACTTTAAATACACGATAATCCCCAAGAGAAGTCAAATCTACCTTCTAAAGACAAAAATCAGAGGAAAAATCAAAAGATTTGAAGGGTTTTGATGTACGTCTTTTGAGAGAAAAAAGTTTTTCGCACGAAATTTGACTGTTGAATTTTGCGATCGAGGGTTTTTAGCGTGTATTAGGGATTTTCGATTGCAAGCAAAGATTTCGTGTAATTGGGCTGATTAGATGTTTTACGAGACTTTGTGAACTTAAGCCCATTACTATTTGTGATAGAGAAACTTACGATCGAGAAGCTTCTTTTGGTTACTGTTTAATTTTCGCTCAACAAATACCGATCGGAAATTCATTGGTTCCTGTTTAATTTTCGCTTGTCGATTTGAAAACGAAAATTACCATATGGTCCCAAATCAATTTTCGCTCCAGAAGCTGCAATTGAAAATTACAAAAAATTCGCCCGAATTTCTCGATTGTAAGTTTTTCTATGTTTCTGATTGATCCTAAGTTTAAGAGTAAACCATATAGTTGTTCCTCTTATATTTGAAACTAAACCCAATTAACTCCATGTAAGTCTGGTTGATGACATCTGGCTCCGTCTTCACATTTTATAAATCTGCAATGCTTAAAGCAACAGATGTCGAAAATATTAGAGTTAATTTTGGAAGCAACTTTTCTATTTGATTCCCCTTGAAAAATATTTTGAGTTAAGTTGGTTAAATTCAAATTCATAAAACACGTTAATGATCCAAATATTTAACCAACCAACATTTGAACCACTGCCGTGTACTCCAAGTCGAGATAAACTCGTGAAATCCTCCTCATTGTTTCTGCAACACTTAGAGAAAGATCGTCAAAATAATTTGGAGTTCAAGGCATAAACTTTTGCAAATGCTCCCCCTCAAATAGTGCACCTTAATTGATTTATCATTCAAGTACATAAATCAATCTAAGGACCAATTATTCAACACATGCGATTTATCATGATTAGTATAGATACATGGTCCCGTAAACATGAACTATAATTTCGCACGAGGGTATGAGCATGAACAAATATCGCATTCAATCAATTCAATGTAAATGCAAATTACCATTGCATATTAAAATGTGCGATTTATCTTTTATATGTATAATTGTATATATTTTGTTTTTCGTTGCATATTAATATTATTAATAGTATGGGGTCAGATATTTTGCGACGATCATTGTCACGCCTAAAAATTTCAGATGACACTTGAAAAGATCATATGCCGTCATGTCACGTCGTCAAACTAAAGAGCCCTAAGTTCATAGAATGATCCATTTCGACAACTCTCACTAGGTTCACTCTAGCACTCGATTATTTTTACCATGGGAATTTTATATTTATATCACTCCAGTCAACACAAGCAGTATTAAGTCAATATACCTGTGATCGAGGCGTTTTTAATCATTTCACCTATGCGAAAGACCGCCGATTTGGAATCATAGAGACTGTAAGGTTTTGGTTTGGCTCTTGACTTAGAAGTGAATGATAATTCGGAATTGTGGACTAAGGATCATCTTCCTTTTTCTACGTCGATCTCCTTCTTTTGGCATTTTCTCTTATCGATTGTTATTCCCATCCTTTCTTAATTTTTTTTTCGTCTTAGTCTGCACTTGCTCAAGCTGAAGCTCCGTTTCTCTACGAGGCTGAAAGATTATCTAGGGCGAAGTTCTTCTTGTTTGTTCTCGGGCCGATATTGCTCATTTCCTCTTAATCCCTTAGTGAGGTTTCAGAGATTATCGATTTGAAGAAGTTCGCAGTTGTGGAATTCGAACCCAAGGCCGTGCTCCTCTTCTCGTCGTCTTCATATAAACCGGATTATCGTTGGAGAAGTTCACTTCGCGATGCTCATCTTTCTAGTCGTTATACGAGTGTACCAGATTATCGAAGGAGAAGTTCACAGCAGATCCATGCCCCCTTCTAATGATATGAGATTGTGAAAGTTGAGGGGCAGGTTCTTTTGGACAGCTTTTTTGTGCGTTGAGCATTCCTCGTGTGCGTTGTCCACCTTCTTTTGTCATCTTTTCTTTGTCATATTATTTTCTCCCCCTCTTTTTCTCGATTGAACATCCCGTCGAAAACTTAGTTGTTCGACTGAAGGCTCAAAGGATTTGCAAGTGAAGAAAAGGATATCGGAGAAAGCTCAAATGGATGACCAAAGGTTATGTTAAAGGATTGAAATTGTCTATATGTAAGGCCAAGTGAGGAATCCTAAGTGCTCTAATCATTTTCCTAAGGAATTAACGCAAGGCGAGTATGAAGCCAAGAATCACTAGTTAAGACAAGCAATTGATGTGTGACTCACTCAAGAATAAATCCATAGAAAGGAAAAATAAAAAGCCAGAATCCTCACTTATGTAAAGTGCCTTTGTGTCTAGTGGAACAAACTAATGACATTTAGACACAAGAATGCGACTGAGACGGACCACATTAAGCAATAAATCAGTCTCATATCAGTGAAATCTATTCGTGACGTAGATCGAGCATCCTAAAGGTATCGTCATGCCCCTAATATTATACTTATATGTATAATATTTTTGTATTTTTGAGGTATTTAGTATTATTTTTATTAAATGAAATATTTCACGCAAGATATAGCATTTGTAAGTATAGAAAAACATATCATAGAACATGTGAAAGCACGTAGGATCACATAGTGCACAAATTATGGAAGGTTCAACATGCCTAATTTTCCGACAAGGAATTGGAACTCTTTTTCATCCAATGCCTTGGTGAAAATGTCAGCTAGTTGATATTCCGTGTTCACAAAATACATGTCGATGGTGTCTTTTTCTACTTGATCTTTGATGAAGTGATTGTATATGTGTTTTGTGCATTAGTGGTGAACAGGATTACACGTAATCGCAATGGCACTTTGGCTATCGCTGTAAATGGGTACATTGTTTAGATTGTACCCATAATCGTAAAGCTGAGTCCGCATCCATAACATTTACGAGCAATAGCAGGCAGCCGCGACGTATTCTGCCTCGGCCGTCGATGTCGAAACGCAGTTGTGCCGTCATACATTTCCCATGTAATTAGGTCATGTATTTTGGAATTTGACAAGAAAAAGTTTTATACTGAACAATGTTCCATTACATAAATGGAAAAGAAAAATTTTATACGCAAATTTCAGTATTCTTCCCAAATACAACGCGATAGGCACGTAGGAATATGCTAGAATAGGTAGAGCAGGGTCGGGTCCTGACAGAGTGGTATCAGAGCTTCGGTCACAGGTTCTGTAGACTGTCCATACACACACTCAAAAGCGCGGGAGCGGCCTAGCAAGTAAGTGTTATATTTATGTAAACATTATGTGTTGCATAATTTATTGACCCTAGGACTGTCATGATAGAATAGGAAGGATGGTGAGAATGAGGGGTGAAACTAGCTGGGTGCTGATCCGAACAGTGGAAACACGATGGTGGTGACAGAGCAACCCGATGTGGTGACATTCTCCAACTGACGGAGCTAGCTCGGGTGTATACAATCACCCAACCCGATGGTGGTGACAGGTACCCTCCTTATCCGCCAAACTCCCATGTGTATCTTATTCGACTCAGGAGCCACGCACTCATTTGTATCCATTAAGTAGAACTCAGGGGTAAGCTGAACGGGCTAAATGTGAATATAGTATAGCAATCCCAAACGGGCTCCAACTAGGACTGACCAAGTATTGACAAATTGCCCGGTATTAGTGGGTGACAAATAATTTCCCGTAGATTTGATAATTATCCAGATGAACGACTACGAGATAATCCTTAAGATGGACTGGCTGCCGAAGTATGGTGTAGTTATGGATTGCAACCGTAGCTAGTTACATTCAATCTGGAAGGAGGAGAACCTTTTACCTTCGCGGGGACGGCGAGAGGAGGAAATGTTTCTAGAATCTCAGCATTAAAAGCCCAACGAAAGCCGATGCGAGGCCTACCTTGTGTATGCGCTGAAATCAGAAGAAATGCATGATAGTTCAAAGGCAATCCACGCCATTGCATCTTAAGCATCATAGTTCAAAGTCGATCTCCTATCTTTTATCTCTCACGGCCCTCGGCAAACTTGCTAGGCATACATCGTTTTGAGCTCTAATCCAACCATGGGCATCAACCCAGAGTATGAGGGCATCAACCCAAACCATGCTAACAAGGATATAAGGGCATCAACCCAACAATGAGGGCATCAACCCAACCATGGTAATCCTCCGACCCATCAACGTCGTTCATATAACTGGCGATGCATCAACGTCGCCGACGGTGCATCAACGTCGTCACGGTGCCTTAAAGCCGACTCTAACTCGATACCCTTTGCCACATCGGGACTTATCAACCGCGTTTTGCGATGTACTTTATGCACGCTCAACTCGCATAATATCCCCCGGGTGTTTCGTGCATGCTCGTGAAATACATGGTGCATCGATGCCATAATGCTTACCAAAATCATGAAACCACGTCATATAAATGCACATAGGCACGTAAGCACTAAGTCACATAATCATAAAAATTAGGCACGCACAACAAGTTATGTGTTGTAGTTGAATTTCCACTTACCTGTCGTCCGTCGATTACTAGCTACTGACCCGGTGAGGTTTCTAGTTCCGTCCCTTAGCACAAAAACTATCATGCTAGTACCCTATCGAAGTTACTTGACTAGCTATAATATTGAATTTCCTAAGTGATAAAATATAATTTCCTAGGCCATGATTCGCGAAATATACTTAATTTGTGAACTAATTTTAGACTTAGGATTCGTGAAATTGGAATGACTTGTGTACTAACTTAGACTTATGATGCAGTTTGGAGGACTCGTGAACAGATCCTAATTCGTGAAATATCTTCAAGCACACTTCGCGAAGCCTCCAAGAATTTAACCTAGTTTGCACTTTATCAATTTCGCGACATCTCACACATTTATTCGCGAAATGCTCTACTCACACGACTCGCGAACCCTACTTTTTCCCATCTTAATTCGCGAACTAGTCTTAAGTCGCGACATGTACTTTACTTCATGACCTTGTGTAGTTCGCGAACAACTTAGGTCCCATGGCGAAGAGCACCTTACTATTGAGTAAGTTCTTTAGTACTAATAATTCGTGTACCACATAAGATCCACGAACTCCTTTGGTATATAAATCGTCAAGTTAACCTAGTTCGCGACCTGTTATCTTCACGAATCGCTCTACTTCACGAACTCCTACGACTAACTTTAGGTTCGGGAATTGAAGCTCATGCATGGTCATGATTCACCAAGCTTGCCTAACATCGTGAAGCCATACATGTGAAACCCTTTTTGGATTCGTGAAGCTTATGGGGTTCGTGAACCCTTCTAGATCTAGGTTTGCGATTAGTACGTGGCTCGCGAAGCGCTTGGTGTTACACCACTTCGCGAAGTAGAATTTCCGTGGATTCGCAACAATGACCATGGCATGTGAAGTTCCCAATTCGTCGCTTACCCTCTTTGCTAACTACTTCGCGAAGTGGATGGATTCACCAACTTGTACAATTCGTGAAGTTGATCCCCAAGCTACATGATTCGTCAACTTATAATTCCCTCATGCCCGATCCTCAAACCTAGGGTTCACCAAGTGTTTCCTACTTTGCGAAGTAACCATTTCGCCTAGGCACTTCGCGACATGTATGGAGTTCGCGAATTGATATGGACTCGACCACTTGCATGGAGTTCGTGACTTGTTGAACCCGCAGAAATCTCACTTGGCGAACCGTGCAAGTGAGGGTATGGAGTTCGTGAACATCTTGTCCCCAATGGTTCGCGACTCCCAACATGACAAACACGTTTAACCCTCGAAGCTTCTAAGTTTTCAATCAACTACCCCTTTTCTCGAGAACATGTTGAAGATCTTAAGAACCTAAAAAACCCTAAAAATCGATTTGACTATGCGACATGATTTTGGGCAGATTTTCGAGTGTTAACATCCTAAACATGTTAAATCTAAACTTAGAACCTAAAATCACAAACTAATGACGTATAAAGCATAGAGAATTCATACCTTCTTCAAAGCTAGGGTTCGATCCTTCCCTCCTCTCTGCTTAACGTTTTTAGTGTGATAAGTGGATTATTGTTCTTGATTAAATATCTCAAGCTATCATAGGTATAAGGATGAGACTTAATGTGGAGGGGTTTTTTCCATAATTTAAGGAATTTTGTCTCCAAAGTTTTATCCTTAATGTTTTGGGCCTAAGTTTAAAATTCTAGCCCAAGTCATAGCCATAGCCAAGTCTCGATTCTTACTAACATTATTACCTCACTCTTTCCTTATTCCATACTTTCGAAAATCCCTAAGTTAAACATCACATAATCACATATTTAATGTGCACGAAATCCACATAGTCACGTAAGCACAAAGGTCATATAATCACTTATGCACGGAATTCATAAATGACATAGGCATAAATCATGCACGGGAATTTATTGACCAAACTAGCTTACGGGGACTCGGGTTCTACACCCTCCCCTCTCTTAAAGAGGTTTTTGCCTCCGAAATCCGTCCGTTCGGAACAATTCTGGGTAACGATCTCTAATCTCGTCCTCACATTCCCACGTAGCTTCCTCGGTGGTCTAGTTCCGCCACCGTACTTTTACTAAAGGTATATCCTTATTCCTAAGTCGTTTCGTCTCATACATCAAAATCTCGATTGGTACTTCCTCGTAACTCAGGTCTGGTTTCAGTTGCTCGTGTAGAACCTCATTCTTTAACACATGATTGGGTCGGCGACGTACTTCCGTAAAAGTTGAGATGTGGAAAACATTGTGAACTTGGGATAGCGATGCGGGTAACTCCAACTGGTACGCCACCTCAGCGTATTGTTTAACTATTCTCAACAGGCCAATGTTCCTTTGGGCTCAGCTTGCCCTTATTTCCTAACTTCTTGACACTTTTCATCGGTGATACCTTTACGAACACCCGATCGTCTAGCGCGAATTCCAATTCTAGCTTGGTAGATATTGCTATACGTGAACTCGACGAGTGGAAGATATCTGCTCCAGTTGGCTTTGAAATCCATCACACAGGCTTTTAACATGTCTTCCAATGTTTGGATAGTCCGTTCTGATTGCCCGTCTGTCTGGGGATGATTGGCTGTATTAAATGAAAGCTTCATTCCATCGTTCTTGAGTCTCGATCTAAGACGATTGACGTCGGGATTCCATGAAGTCGCACTATCTCCTGAATGTAAAGTTCTGCTTACCGCTACATGGACGACGTCGTACTTACTGGTAAGAAGTGAGCAGACTTGGTTAGCCGATCGACGATCACCCAGATTGCATCATACCCTTTCACAGTCTTCCGCCAACCGACAACGAAATCCATCGTTATATTATCCCACTTCCATCTCGGTATTGGTAACGGCTGCAGAGTTCCTGCTGGCCGCTGATGTTCTGCCTTTATTTGTTGACAAGTTAGGCACTGACTCACGAATGCCGCCATCTCCTTTTTCATTCCTGGCCACCAGTAGTTTAGTCGGAGGTCTTTGTACATCTTCATAGCTCCTGGGTGCACTGAATACATCGTGTCGTGCGCTTCCGTTATGATAGTTCGGCGAAGCTCCACATCATCGGGTACATAAAGTCGATCCTTGTAATACAAGCTTCCCTCGTCTCGAAACGTAATGTCCTTCGCTGGTTGATCCGTTTGTGCTCCATTATCTTTCATATAGAACTCGTCTTTTTCTTGCGCCCTTCTGATCTGTTCCAGTAACGTGGGTTGAAGGGTTAAGGTTGCCAATCTGGTTTCGACTTCGCCTAATTGTACAACCTCCACCTCAAGTAGTTGTAATTCCGTGCTTACTACTTTTCGGCTTAGTGCATCTGCTACAACATTTGTTTTGCATGGGTGGTAGTTGATTTCACGAGAGCCACCGTCTCTACTTCATGTTTAATTTTTTGCGTGAAGAAATACTTCAGGTTCTTATGGTCCGTGTGGATTTCACTTCGCTCTCCATAAAGGTAAAGCCTCCAGATCATTAGAGCGAAGAACACAGCTGCAAGCTTAAGTCATGCTTGGGTAATTTTTCTCGAACTCTTTCAATTGACAAGAAGCATACGCTACCACATTTCCACTCTGCATTAGCACGCATCCTAGCGCTCTTCGGAGCATCACTGTAAACTAAAAATCCTCCTGTTCCTGTTGGTATTGTGAGGACTGGGGCTGACGTAAGCCGTCTTTTCAGTTCTTGAAAACTCAGCTCGCACTCCTCACTCCAATGAAATGGGGTATGTTTCCTCGTCAACTTAGTTAACGTCAAAAACTTCGAAAAGTCTTTAATAAATTTCCTGTAGTACCTCGCTAAGCCAAGGAAACTTCTTACATCAATCACATTAGTTGGTTGCAGCTAGTTATTGATGGCTTCGATCTTGTTGGGATCTACTGAAATTCCGCTCCGAAAATAATGTGTCCCAAAAACGCCATTTGGTCCAACCAAAACTCGTACTTCTTTAACGTAGCGTACAACTGATTTTCCTGTAATGCCACGATCACTATCCTCAGGTGCTCCTCGTGTTCATCTTTCGTCCTTGAATAGATGAGGACGTCTTCTATAAACATTATGATGAACTTGCCCAAGAACGACTGGAATACCCGATTCATCAGGTCCATAAACGCCGCTGGTGCATTGGCAAGCCCAAAAGGCATGACTAGGAACTCATAGTGTTGAACGCTGTCTTAGGGATATCTTATTCACGAATTCTTAACGGATGATACCCCGACCGCAAGTAAATTTTGGAAAACATCGTGCCTGCCTGTAATGATCAAACTGATCGTCGATTTTGGGGAGGGGATACTTGTTCTTGATCGTTGTCTTGTTCAACTTCCTATAATCTAACACAACCGCATTGATCATCCTTCTTCCGCACGAATAGTACCGGCACTCCCCAGGGAGAGAAACTCGGCTGGTTGAATACTTTATGTAGGAGTTCGTCAAACTGCTACTTTAATTCTTTTAGCTCGATTGGCGCTAACCGTAAGGAGTCTTGGATATCGGTGCTGCTTCGGGCACTAGATCGATTGTGAATTCGATCTCTCTATCTGGTGGCAATCCCGGCAAATCTTCAGGAAATATGTCCGGAAAGTCCCGAATCACTGGCACTTCTTCCAATTTCGGGGATGAACTCTCTTCCGTTTTCATCGCAAAAATGAAGTACGCTTCGCATCCGGCTTTCATCAACCTTTGAGCCTTTAGTGCCGATATCCTAGAAATGCTTTTTCCTCTGACCGTCCCCGCTAACGTGAAAGGCTCGGCTCCTTTTAAGTGAAGCGTGACTACTTTACGGTTGCAATCTATGACCGCTCCGTACTTCGACAACCAGTCCATCTCGAGTATGACCTTGTAATCATTCATCGGGTGGACTATCAAATCTATGGGTAATTCCTTATCACCCACTAGCACTGGGCAATCTCTCAGTATCTGATTGGTTCTAGTCGGACCCCCATGTGGCGTAGCTACATTATATTCGCACTCTGACCGACTAGATGGAATCCCGAGTCACCTCACATACTTAATGGGTGCAAATGAGTGCGTGTCTTCTGAATCTACTAATATGCATGTTGAGGTTCGATGTACAGATGGGGTACCTGTCACCACGGATGGGTTTTCCTCCGAGGTGATAGGGTACACCCTAGCCGGTACGGCCGGTTGTCTTGCCTGACTCCCGGCTTCGCTCCCTGACGTGTTCTCCAGGCATGTCCTGGAAAAGTGCACCGGCTTCCCGCATCTAAAGCAATTGTGGGTCAAGGCGTAGCAGTTCCCAGAGTGTCTCTTCCCGCACTTCTGCAGTTACGGATAGGCGCTGGAAATCCTCCTTGATTTGGGTTCGGTGGTCGGTTGGAGTCCCTTGTGGTTGTTGTGGTGGCTTGTTCTAAAAATCCTGCTTCGCGCCCTTGGGAATAGACTTACAGGCAAGGCTGGTTCCACGCTTTTGGGTGTGCGCGCATGGACAGTCTACAGAACTTGTAACCGAAGCTCTGATACCACCTGCAGCGACCCTGCCTCTCGCTACCTATTCTAACGCTTACCTATGGAGAGAATGGCAAAACTAGTCACCTTTTTAAATTATAATTTGCAAATCTAGTTAACTTTTTAACAATGATGCAAAACTAGACAACTTTTTCAATTATAATTATTGTTTTTTATATTGACCACAAAACCTATTTCAAATTATAATTCTACTCGGTCATTACTATAAATAAGCAATGTTTTTATTAATAAATATATATTTCACCCGAATTAATTATTTTCAGTTAATATATTTTAATTAAAATCAAGATCCCCTAGGCATGAAAACATTTTAATTCTACTCTCTTCAATAAACTATCATACAATCCACTAATTTCTCGCAACTGAGTCAACATCGCATTCAACAAAACATTGCGTGAAAATATTCCACTATTTTTTTGGAGATTGATCATCAACTGTGTGATTGCCAACTGTGCCACCCCAATATAGCGTCACAATAACTGAATTCGACATAATTCTGCAAATTGAAATCGAACTTTCAGGAACAAAGCCGAATTCACGCACACAAAAAAGATGATCTGAAAATAAAATACAATAAGACAGTCACATGGAACACTATGAAGAAACTAGCCTAATAAAAGAATGATGTTTATACGAAGCTATAGATTGGTTTCGCGTTTGTCTCCCTCATCCATGATAAATTCAAAGGAAGGTTGAATATGTGTTCTTATTCCTACGATCTTCTTTATCTTTTTATAAGTAATAAGATAATGACACTAAAATAATGATATTCTATATAATGCAAAAGATTCTAAACATTGCTTAGATGTTGCAAGGCCTGTGGAATCTTGATTTTAATTAAAATGTTTTAGTTGAATAATTAATTGGGGTGAAATATATAATTATGAATAAAAACATTGCTTATTTGTTGTAATGAGAGAGTAGAATTATAATTTGAAATAGTTTTGTGGTCAAAGTAAAAAAATAATAATTATAAGTGAAAAAGTTGTTTAGTTTTGCACCATTGTTAAAAAGTTAACTAGATTTGCACTTATAATTAAAAAAATGACTATTTTTGCTATTCTCTCCATACCGATGTGCCTAACGAGTCATTATGTTCAATGGACGTGCGGAAATGCGGAAGAAATTTTTCCATTTATATAATGGAGAACGTTTCTTTACATGTCAAAAGAATCTTCCTATTTCTAATTACATCAAAGTGTATACATGCACAACAAAAGAATCATATGCGCCCGGCCTCACAAGTCGTCATCCATGGACACACCACCCCCAAACGTCGCTTGGAAGCTCCAAAAGAACGCCTTGCCACCTAAGCGATCACCTACCGTGTTCGCGTGCACCTACAACACATAACATAAGGGTGGGCGATATGCTCAGTAAGTAGATATTATGCATGATATGCACGTGATAAATCCCGCCCAAGACGGATGTACACATTGCTTTCGAAGAAGTTCATTTGGCCGAAGATGAGGGCCGATGTTCATGCCTACGTAAGGTCATGCTTTGTGTGCCAGCAGGACAAGACGGATAGGAGGAAGCAGGCCGGCTTGCTACAGCCGCTACCCACGAGACCGTGGGAGTCGGTTTCGATGGATTTTATCACAGCGCTACCCCGGACCCGAGGGTTCGGTTCGATACTTGTTTGTGTGGACAGGTTTTCGAAGATGGCGGTGTTCGCGCCGGCACCGATCGAGTGCCCGTGAAGGAGACGGCGGAGATTTTCTTCGGGCACGTGGTGAAGTACTACGGCGTGCCAACTTCCATAGTGAGCGAACGAGATGCGCGTTTTACGGGGCACTTTTGGACGTTCCTTTTCAAGCTTCTTGGAACGAAGTTGAAGTTCTCGACCGCATTTCCTTTCTAGGGTCTCCGCCTCGTTGAACTTGCGACTCTCGTACGCAACAGGATGGCCTTCTTGTACGAGAACGCCCCCAAGGGCCTGTCCCGACGCATCGGTATGCACCTCGAAGGGCTTGGTGAAGTCCGCCAGCCTCAGCACCGGCTTAGATGCGAGCGCGCCTTTCAAGAGAGAATAGCAAAAATAGTCATTTTTTTAATTATAAGTGCAAATCTAGTTAACTTTTAACAATGGTGCAAAACTAAACAACTTTTTCACTTATAATTATTATTTTTTACTTTGACCACAAAACTATTTCAAATTATAATTCTACTCTCTCATTACAACAAATAAGCAATGTTTTTATTCATAATTATATATTTCACCCCAATTAATTATTCAACTAAAACATTTTAATTAAAATCAAGATTCCACAGGCCTTGCAACATCTAAGCAATGTTTAGAATCTTTTGCATTATATAGAATATCATTATTTTAGTGTCATTATCTTATTACTTATAAAAAGATGAAGAAGATCGTAGGAATAAGAACACATATTCAACCTTCCTTTGAATTTATCATGGATGAGGGAGACAAACGCGAAACCAATCTATAGCTTCGTATAAACATCATTCTTTTATTAGGCTAGTTTCTTCATATTGTTCCATGTGACTGTTTTATTGTATTTTATTTTCAGATCATCTTTTTTGTGTGCGTGAATTCGGCTTTGTTCCTGAAAGTTCGATTTCAATTTGCAGAAATTATGTCGAATTCAGTTATTGTGACGCTAATATTGGGGTGGCACAGTTGGCAATCACACAGTTGATGATCAATCTCCAAAAAAATTGTGGAATATTTTCACGCAATGTTTTGTTGAATGCGATGTTGACTCAGTTGCGAGAAATTAGTGGATTGTATGATAGTTTATTGAAGAGAGTAGAATTAAAATGTTTTCATGCCTAGGGGATCTTGATTTTAATTAAAATATATTAACTGAAAATAATTAATTCGGGTGAAATATATATTTATTAATAAAAACATTGCTTATTTATAGTAATGACCGAGTAGAATTATAATTTGAAATAGGTTTTGTGGTCAATATAAAAAAACAATAATTATAATTGAAAAAGTTGTCTAGTTTTGCATCATTGTTAAAAAGTTAACTAGATTTGCAAATTATAATATAAAAAGGTGACTAGTTTTGCCATTCTCTCCGCCTTTCAACTCCTCGAAGGCCGCGACCACCTTCTTCAGCATGGCCGTCAAAGGGCTCGCGATGTGCGAGTATCCCTTGATAAATCGCCGATAGTAGTTCGCCATGCCCAAGAACGATCTCAACGCCGAAACGTTCTTCGACCGCTCCCACTCGACCACGGCCACCACCTTCTTTGGGTCCATCCGGATCAATCCTCCCGATATGATGTGGCCTAGAAAGGAAATTTTGCTCAAGCCGAAGTCGCACTTCTCCCGCTTGAGAAAGGAAATGCGGTCGAGAACTTCAACTTCGTCCCAAAAAGCTTGAAGAGGAACGTCCAAAAGCGCCCCGTAAAACGCGCATCTCGATCGCTGATAAACGCATTTCAATGCGTTTATCGTAATATTGATTCAGGGTATAATAGAGCTTTAGCAATTAAATTACGCATTTATTCGATATATTTACACTTGTTTTATTGTTGAAGGAGCTTAGGACGAGTTTCGGGCGAAAAGGAGCGAAAACGAGGCAAAACGGCGCGAAAAGGGCAACACTGCCCTCGGTCACGGTCAGACGCAATACGCGTCACGGCCGTGACGAGGGACAGTGCGCGATGGAGAGGGACGCTGATGATGGTCACGGCCGTGACGCGAGCAGAGAAGTGCTGATGATGGTCACGGCCGTGACCGGCAATGCACTTGGCCGTGACCTGGGGCAGAAAGTGACGAGACGCAGGCGATGATGGTCACGGCCGTGACGGCCCATGTCCCAGGTCGTGACCGACACGGAAATTTGTATAAAAAGCCCAAATTCGACCCAGAAAAAGACAACAACTTACCCGGGATTAACCTAATCACTAAGAGACGAAAATTAGCACAGAAGAACGCAGAATCGCACCCCGGAGCGCAAGAGACGGATCATCGACGAAATCACGCCCAATTTAACGAAGAGCGAAGAATCTTCAACGTTCCCATCGCAGATCATCCGTATATCAAGAACATGACTTCTTCACCCTTATCCTTTGCTTCTTTCGTCGTTTCTCGTCAATCATGCGTAGCTAAATCCCGTTTGTGTTTGGGATTAGATGAACGCTAGGATAATTCGTAGTTAAGACGTGTGTTATCGTGACTTTGTGTTTCTGACTATTTATCGTTCTATGAATATGTTTCGTCGCTTTAATATGTCTATGTGTTAAAGCGATTGTGGGGAAAAACGTTTAGGGCGACAGCTAAACAACGTTTAGGCCGTTCATAGAAGATAGGATTCGAGTATAGGGCGAAAGCAAATACTCGATCCTCGCCGTTAGTAATTATTGAATTTTAGATCCTCGCGAGCGTTTAGGGCGACAGCAAATTCGCGAGCGGGCAGGAAATTACTGCGACTTAGTCCGAATCACTTAGGAGCGATTTTACTGTCTTAGCCGATGCTACCTAGCGGGATTCGAATCCCGAGCACATCTTTATCATCTGAAGCTTCGTATAAGTTTTAAGCGTGTTATTTGAATCTCTAGCTGATTTAGGAGCGATCCGTAGGTTAAGTCGTTAAACAATTTCGTATTTTATTAAGGTTAAATATCGAGTCGATGGTCATTACTGGTACTTGATTTATTCCTCGTGTTCGATACTCGTTTACTCACTTTAATACACTACAAACGATAGGTTCAATGCCTATCGCAGTCGGTGACAGTAATTTAGTATTCGTTTTAATTATTACTTGTCGCACTTTTCATTCACACACCACGTGTCGATCAAGTTTTTGGCACCGTTGTCGGGAATAAATTGATATTAGGAACACCGTAGTTCGGTATCACCCGAAGGAATCTTCCATTCCGGGTAGTGTTTACGCACTAGAAGGTCACCCGAGGGAATCTTCCCTTACTCAGTGCATGCCCCGGGTCGCATCCTCCAGGTTGCATCTCCCGCTTACGGGATATTTCCCCAGCCTCTTATACAGGCCTTATGGCTTCATTCGCCATGGCCGCATATGGGAGCCGTGACTCTCATTGAGTCGACACAAACGCCAATATCGGTGAGTATACATCGCACACAGGCGATCTTATGCACGCTCGTACCTTGCGTCTTACGTACTACATATGCGTGCAAATGCTCATGCCATGTTCATGTAAATATCAGATCATGCTATCATGCATATAAATAATCATGTCATACAGTACACGTTTCACAGAAGGTCACATGAGCACGTAGTCACATAATCAGACGCAGGCAAGTTACGTGTCGTAGTTGAATTTCTACTTACTTGTCGTCCAAGCTAATCTCGCGTACTGCCCCGTGAACCTCCTAAGGTACGACCTTTTAGAATAAAAGGATTATGATGTTAGTACTTGGTTTTCCTCAGCTAATTCGTCGAAATAATAATTTTCGTCATACTTAGTTATTTAGGCTTGTATAAATTCCCTAGACCTCACATCTCTCGATTTGCCTTATTAAATTTCCCAAGTCAATTGATTTCTGTACCACATTATATTAGAGTTAAGTTTCGACCCTCGATAAATTTCTAAGTCAGGGAATTTAAATTCCTTTCATGAAAGGCTCGGCGAAAGTCGTTTATTTTACTAGGTTTCGCCCGACGTTGCATGTGTGGGATTTCAACATGATTTCGATATGCTTCTAGGGTGGATCTCGACATCATTAGAGATAAATCTCGAGTTAGGTGATAATTAAATCTCGACATCATTAGACATGAATCTCGAGTTGGGTTACTCGATATGTTTTACAAGAATTCGTAATTAGCATTAAAATGGATCTCGACATCGCAACCAAGATATCGAGATATCTGTTAAACGTTTTATACAATTGTCGAGATTTATATGAGGATTTCGATGTAAGCTCGACATTATATATATATATATATATATATATATATATATATATATGAGAACTCGATAGGGAATAGATCTCGGCATTGTTTGAAATCTCGAGCTTGGGTTTGGTTGGATCTCGTCATGTCTTATAAATAAATCTCGAGACCGTATGACCAATCTCGATAATAATACCCATGATAGGGAATTGATCTCGACACTTAGTAAATCTCGACTTGGGTTGCAAATCTCGACATAGATATTGAGGTAAATCTCGATATGTAAGCTCGACATTTACCTTGAGATCTCGACATTGTACTTTGACATTTGAAACAGAAAAATTCGACATAAAATTCAACATAAATCTCGACATGCATCATCTGCTTCGATCTTCAAACGTTCATCATCCCTCAAAACTAGATTCTTAGCTTATTCTTCCCAACACTTAGCTAGGCTCAAGGAAAACTTCGACTATGAATCATCGTCCAAAGTTAGGGCTTTTGCCGTAAATGATACACGTAAATTCCTAGTCTTGGCTGCAAGTTTAACTACATAATCTAGGTAAAAGAAATCGAATTAGTTTGGGGGAT
Source organism: Craterostigma plantagineum (assembly GCA_027422505.1). Taxonomy (NCBI): domain Eukaryota; kingdom Viridiplantae; phylum Streptophyta; class Magnoliopsida; order Lamiales; family Linderniaceae; genus Craterostigma; species Craterostigma plantagineum. The sequence goes on from JAPQWV010000880.1 coordinate 110,912, forward strand.
TAGCTTTACTTACTAATTCCGAAATTCCAAGCTATCTTGAGGGTGAAATCTTGAGCTTCCTTCGACGTCTTCCTTGCTTCTTTTCTTCCTTCCTCTCGAGGTTTCACTCCAAGTTGGGTTATGGGTTGGAAAGTGGGATGAGATATTCTCATAGGTTTTGGGGTGGTGCTTAGAGTTAACGTGAGTTTTCCTTGAGATGTGGAAGCTTGTCTCCCATTTTGTGTTCTTATGGGCTTGGGCCTAAATTAAGTTCTAGCCCTACAACAATAATTAAATTTCTAGCCGAAAGTAAAAATTTGGCCAACTTTCATTGGATATCTTAAGTCATTTTCTTCACTTATTGTGTCGAACGTCCCTCATATAATTTAGAAATTGTCGTAAACGCATAATTTTGCACGAAATTCGCATAATTTCACGAGCACAAAAATGCGTACAATCACACAAACATGTAACATATGCGAAATTAAACACGTATCACTTATGTCATCAACGAAATTTATTGGTCGACCTAATTTACGGGAACTGGGGTCCTACATCCTCCCCCTTAAGGAGGATTTCGCCCTCGAAATCAGCCCGTATGAAACAGCCCGGGGTAACAAGTTCTCATCTCGTCCTCCCGTTCCCATGTGGCTTCTTCCATGGATTGGTTCCGCCACAGTACTTTCACTAAGGGGATATCCTTATTCCTAAGTCTCTTGGTCTCGTACATCAATATCCCCACCGAAATCTCTTCGTAACTCAGATCCGGCTTCAATTGCTGGTGTAGGGTGTAGCACCCGGGTTCCCCGTAAGTCTGTAGGGCCAATAAATTTCGTATATGACCTAACTAATTTCGTGTTTAAATCCGTACTCGAGATATGCTTATGTGAATCATGTGCGATTATGTTCCATTAATTCGGGTCTATATGACTTCAGGCTGTGTGATTTAATTCCTAAATGTGCTACGAATTAGGACTATGTGTTAAGGACTTAGAAAATTTTATTGGATTCACACGTGGTACGCATACGAGAAATCGCCGAGCTCAAATTGAGAAAATTAGAAATCGGCCGATTCTCTTATACTTAGAAGCTAAAATCATAGGATAAATCGGGTAGGAATCGGGCGATCTCATCAAGCTCTACTAAGCATCATTTCGGGCGATTATGATAAAAATCACACGTGGCGCAAGGAGAAGAAATCGCCGAGCTCCAAATAAGTGGAAATCGATCGATTTCCATGTGTGTACTTAATGGCCGATCGAATGAGTGAAATCGGGCGATCCTTGTGTCATCTTATCGGGCTATTGGAATATAAGTTTAGGCCACTATTTGATTGACCAAAGATAAACTACCAAGGTGGGAAAAATTAGTAGACCACCTAGGGTCACACCAACCCCATTCCCCAAAACTTAGGCTTAATGATTACTAAACTAATCAAGGCAACGTTGGATAAGGGTTAGTATAAGAAATAAAATAAGGGGGTAAAAGTCCCCATTCACCAAGACTCAAATAAAGAAAGAAAATAGAAAAAAGAGAAGGAGCCGAGAGGATTCAACCCAAAGAACACTTCAGCTTGCTTAGGATTTCGAGTAAGTGAACTTATTGCTTTAAGCTACTGTGATTTCCATTACTAGGTGTTAAAGCACGTATAAGATTTAGGGGATTTAAGAATCCGAAGGTACCATAGACGGCAAAACCTTAGGATTTGAAATGAACTCATAACTAAGAGTTTCCCTCGAGATTATTGCTTGATTCTGGCTAGTCTAACTTGCGCTGAGGCTCATTACTTCATCCAGAGAAGATCCTTAGGTGGTGTTTGACATTATGAGGCAGAATGAAGCCGTAGAACTTAGAAATTCAGTGTAAAAGTAACTAGGAATGTGGTTTCGGGCGATTCTCTTAGGATTGGTGACAAAATCGGGCGGTTGAAAATAAGTCACATATAGTATAAGCTTCGATTAAGTTAGAAAATCGGGCGATTTGTTACCTACAGGGAATCAGACGAAATGTACCATGTTAGTAAACGAAATCGGGCGATTCCATGCAAACCCAAATCGGGTGATTTCCCCTTGCACAAGTAAATCGGGCAAATTCTTGCTATAACACGTGTCAAGCGGAGGTGAAATCGCCGAGCTTCTCTAATCGATTTCCATCCTTGCAAACCCTCGAATCGGCCGAAAACAATCCTCACCCCATGCATGGTTTCGGGCTGACGTCATGATGACAAAAAGACACGGCGATTTACAAATCGGCCGATGGAAGATCTTATGCGAATTAAATCGGGCGAAACCCTGGTCGAGGCTTGCACAAATCGGGCGATTTGTTATCTACATGGAATCGAGCGATTTTAATGAAACCTATATGTGGCTCGAGTAGAACAAATCGCCGAGTTTTGGTTCATGATATCACAATCGGGTGACTAACAAGGCGATTCATAGATCGGGCGGAACCAAGCCATAATAACCACTAATCGAAACCAAGATTTTCCAATTTGATTAGGTCAAATCGGGCGAATACAACCATCCCAATCTCTAATCTTCGCCAAGCTCTCGATGATAGGGAAATTCAATACTCTAACTTGGAAATCGATTGAACTAGGAGGTCTGCTGAGATAAGTTGAGTGGCTTGAGGTTTAGAAAACTAGTACAAGTCCAATAACTAGTATGCTGAAAAGTTGTATTTAGACGAATTAGCTAAGGAAAGCAAAATACTAACATTCTAACCTTCTTATTTAAAAGGTCGTACGATAGGAGCGAACGGGGAGAATACAAATTTCGCTCGGACGACAGGTAAGTAGAAATCCAACTACAACACATAACTTGTGAGTTGTATGTTTTGTGTGACCATGTGCCTACGTGATTTCATGATATGTGGACTGATCGTAACACTTTCATGTGATTAGCATAAATTGCATTTATTCGTATATGCATATTCATGTGCACGCACGAACTAATGGGGAAGGGTCGTGGGACTGAGTGTGCATAATGATATGTCGCTTGTACGCGACGAGGACTTGCCGATGTGGGCAAGTGTGTCGACCCATAGTTGAGTCAGGGGCTGTCTCCTATGCTACCAGGGCGGCGTTTTAGCGTCGTCGTACTATTATTGTAGATATATATTGATATCCTGTGGATAGGATTTGGGCATGGCCTGTGGCGGTAAGGTGCGACCTGGAGGGTGCGACAGAGGGTGGAACCCTAGTGTAGGCGACCTCAGCGTGGGCTACCAGCGTGAGCGACCGCCGGACAGTCGGGGGCGTCCGGGTTCATATGGCGACCTAGGGGAACGATGTGCATCCTAGGGTTCGGCCATCCGGCGTGGACCGCTGTCGTATTGTCCCCGATGGACGTGAGCTCTTGTGGTGCATAGTGAGATTTGTCGAGGGCCCTGAGTACGTTAGTACGATTACGGTATGCATCGGCGCGGTTCGCCTTTGCGAGTGTTATGTGCATCGGCGTGGATTGCCTTTGCGGGGGAGCGTCACGTGCATACATGCATGATTTCTGCTTACTGAGCCTCGGTGGCTCATTCCTTACGTTGTGTGTTGTATGCACCGACGACCACGGTATGTGATCGTGCTTTGAAGGCAAGGCCAATCTTTTGAAGCTTCGCGGTGTTTTTGGGGGTGATCTTGTGTGTGTGGATGACGACCTGAGGGGCCGGGCATGTACGAGCTTTTGCTGTGACGTCACACCAGCACCTTGTAGTTAGATCATGTTCTGAACGTGGTGTTCGACATGCATTCTTTTGACTTGTACAGAACTCTATTCCATTACATAAATGGAAAAATGAAAAATTTATACGCGTTTTTGGGTACTCCCTACTACTACTATCTCGCTAGGCACATAGGAACATGCAAGAATAGGCGGTTAGGAAGTCGGGTCACGACATAGGGACTCGTTTCCAAGAACGTGATTCGGGTCAGCTATGTACTTGCATAGTGTCGAGACATGGAACACGTCATGCACTTGCGATAACGACGCTGGTAGCTCTAATTGGTATGCTACCTCACCAACCCTTTTTACTATTCTGAATGGTCCTATATACCTAGGACTCAGCTTCCCTTTCTTCCCGGATCTTTTCACGCCCCTCATCGGCGATACTTTGATGAACACCGTATCACTTTCCTCGAATTCCAGGGTCGACGTCTTCGCTCTGCGTAGCTTTTCTGTCGACTCTGTGCCGTTCGTATTCTTTCTCGTATGGTAGTAATGGCTTCCGTCATTTCTCGTATTATGTCAGGGCCTAGCATTGCCAGTTCCCCGACCTCGTCCCAATGCACTGGGGACCTGCACCTATGCCCGTATAGCGCTTTGTATGGTGCCATCCGATTGTAACGTGGTAGCTATTATTGTACAAGAACTCGATTAGTGGGAGGTATCTACTCCAATTTCCTTTGAAATCGAGTACACACGCTCGTAGCATGTCCTCCAACGTCTGGATCGTTCGCTCGGATTGACCGTCCGTGTGCGGATGGTAGGCGGTGCTAAAAGATAGCTTTGTTCCCATCGCCTTTTGCAAGCTCGTCGAGAATTTAACAGAAATCTGGAATCATGATCCGAGACTATAGACGACGGAACGCCGTGCAGTCGCACTATCTCTTGGATATAGAGCTCGGCGTATCGGTCCATGGAGAACGTCATACTAATCGGTAGGAAATGGGCAGACTTGGTTAATCGGTCAAAGATCACCCAAATCGCATCATGCCCTTTCACATTCCTCGGTAGTCCTACTACGAAGTCCATGGTAATGTTATCCCATTTCCATTCCGAAATGGGTAACGGTTGCAGCATCCCTGCCGGCCTTTGATGCTCGGCCTTGATCTGCTGACATGTCAGGCATTGACTTACGAAAGTCGCGATGTCCTTCTTCATGCCTGGCCACCAATAATTCTCCCGTAGGTCTCTGTACATCTTAGTGGCTCCTGGATGAACGGAGTATGCCGTGGCATGTGCTTCCACCATTATCGTCCTTCGTAGTTCGGCATCGTCTGGCACGTATAGTCGCTCCATGAAGTACAGCCTTCCATCCTCTCGTATTATGAGGTCTCCTGTCGTTTGTCCCGGTTGTGCTTTCTTGATATTTATATAAAGTTCATCTGCTAGTTACGCCATCTTGATTCGCTCCAGCAGCGTCGGTTGCAAAGTTAAGGCTGCTAGTTGAGCCTCGACTTCGCCTAGTCGTACGACTTCTACTTCCAGCAGTTGCAGTTCTGCACTCACTGCTTTTCGGCTTAAGGCATTGGCTACTATATTCGCCTTGCCTGGGTGGTAGTTGATTACGCAGTCGTAATCCTTGACTAGTTCCAACCACCTCCTCTGCCTCATGTTCAGCTCCTTTTGCGTAAAGAAATACTTGAGGCTCTTGTGGTCGGTGTATATCTCACACCGCTCTCCATAGAGGTAATGCCTCCAGATCTTGAGAGCAAAGACCGTGCCGCCAATTCTAAGTCATGCGTCGGGTAGTTCTTCTCGTACTCCTTTAGTTGACGAGAGGCGTATGCCACTACATTCCCGTGCTGCATTAGCACACACCCAACCCATTCTTCGACGCATCGCTATAGACTGTAACCTCTCCAATTCCGCTGGTATCGTGAGAACTGGGGCCGTCGTAAGCCGTTCCTTCAGCTCTTGGAAGCTATGTTCGCATTCGGCGGTCCACTGAAACGGCGTATTCTTCCTGGTCAGCCTCGTCAGCGATGCTATCTTCGAGAAATCCTTGATGAATTTCCTGTAATAACCCGCCAGACCAAGGAAACTTCGTACTTCCGTCACGTTGGTCGGTCGGGGCCAATTACTGATAGCTCTACCTTGTTCGGGTCTACGGAAATTCCTGCTCCTGATACTATATGTCCTAAGAAGGCGACTTGGTCAAGCCAGAACTCGCACTTCTTGAACTTGGCGTACAGTTGCTTCTCCCGTAGTATACCCAGAACTATCCCCAGGTGTTTCTCATGTTCCTCCTTCGTCCTTGAGTAGATTAGGATGTCATCAATGAAGACGATGACAAACCTATCTAAGTATGGCTTGAACACCCGGTTCACTAAGTCCATAAAGGCTGCCGACGCGTTAGTCAACCCGAATGGCATCACCAGAAACTCGTAGTGGCCATAACGGGTACTAAAGGCCGTCTTCGGGACATCTTCCTTCCGAATTCTTAACTGATGATAGCCCGACCTTAGATCGATCTTGGAGAAAACAGTTGCGCCTTGCAATTGATCGAACAGATCGTCTATCCTAGGAAGTGGGTACTTGTTCTTGATCGTTAGCTTGTTCAGCTCCCTGTAGTCGATGCATAGTCGCATGGACCCGTCTTTCTTCTTCACGAATAGCACCGGCGCTCCCCAAGGGGAGAAACTCAGCTGTATGGACCCCTTCTGCATGACTTCGTCGAGTTGATCCTTTAACTCCTTCATCTTCGTCGGTGCTAGCCGATATGGGGTCTTAGATACTGGCGCCGCTCCAGGTACCAGATCTATGGCGAATTCTATTTCCCGCTCGGGTGGTAGTCCCGGTATTTGCTCGGGAAATACGTCAGGGAAGTCCTTAACTACCGGCACTTCCTCGAATTTCGGAGAGAATGTCTCTTCTGATTTGATAGCGAACACCAGATAGGCTTCGCACCCTGATTTGATCAGTCGTTGGGCTTTTAACGCTGATATTCTAGAGGCACTCGTCCCTTTGCTAGTTCCTACGAGGTTACGCTGTACTCGCACTCAGCTCTATGAGGTGTAACTCCTATCCTCGTGACATACTTAGTGGACGCGAATGAGTGCGTCGCCCCCGAGTCGACTAAGATGCATGTGGGGGTTTGGTGAACGAGGAGGGTACCTGTCACCACGGCCGGGTTGTTTTCCGCTTCCTCAGACGTTATAATGTAAACCGGGCCGGTACCCTTTGTGGTGCTGCTTGGTTTCCAGCTTGGCTTCCGGACCCATTCTCCGGTCACGCCCTCAGATAGTGGCCCGTCTTGCCACATTTGAAGCAGATGGCATTCTGGGAGTTGCAGTCTCCCGTGTGCCTCCGTGCACACTTCGGACATTCGGGTAGGTTCAGCTGGGGTTTACCCTGGTTGGGGTTGAATTATGGGGGTGGTCCAGGTCGATTTTCGAAGTTCGGCTTCCCACCCTTGGCTACAAACTGCCGCTTCGGGTTGCCTCCGCTCCTTGCGGCCCTTGTACGAATTTGCACTTTGCTTCCTGGGCGCGAGCAATTCTAGCCTCAGCTTGCTCCGCCACTAGCACCCTCTCAGCCACTTGAGCATACGTGGCTCCTTGTACTCCCGCCATGCTCACGTCTCTGTACAGTTCGGGCTTCAATCCTTCAATGAACCGCTCAATTTTGAGCGCGTCCGTGCTAACCATGTGAGCAGCGAACCTTGAGAGCTGCTCGAACTTCTTAATGTACTCCGCCACTGTCATCGCCCCTTGGCGGAGATTGATGAATTCGTTCATCCTTTGAGCTCTGTACTTCCCTCGAATGATTTCCTTAAACCGATCCTAGCTCATCGTTAGTGGGTTCTCGATGGCTGAGATGGTGTCCCACCAGTGTCCAGCGCTCCCCCTCAGAAGGTAGGCAGCGCACATCACTTTCTCCGCCTCAGGCGTACGGCTATGCTGGAACATGTTCTCCAGCGTCCTTAGCCAATCCTCGGCGGAGGTGGGGTCCGTAGCATCCTCAAACAATGGAGGGTTAAGCTTCCTGAATCTTTCCCCGATCATCTCTATTCGTTCCGGTGGGGGAGGTAAGCTAGCTGAACCCCATCATTTTGCTGTTGGATCATCTATCGGGAGGGTTATTGGTAACCCTACCCGGATCTGATTCCCTACTTCCTCTCCCCTAAGTCTTACCATTCTCAACCTGTCCTGACAATTTCCTAAGGCCAATAAATCAAACCATACAAAGAATTCACATAACATGATACTTACAAGCAAGGCCGCTTCCGCGCTTTTGAGGGTGTGTGTATGGACAGTCTGCAGGACCTGTGACCGAGGCTCTGATACCACTCTTGTCAGGACCCGCCGCCTAACTCGTATTCCGTTCTAATCCTAAGTGCCCAAGGCTTCGTTATCGTGCATAGGCGTAAAAATGTGAATAAAATTTTTCTTTTTAAAACGCCTGCGAAAGTCTTACATACAAGTCAAAAGAATATTCATAAGTCATTCTACAGTTCGTCGGGGGTCATATCTACACAAAATACGAATGTGTGTGTGCAGCAAATGCTTCTTATACGCCCGGCCTTCACCAGGTCGTCATCCATACACACCCTCCCACCTCAAAAGCAGTCGGATAGCATCAAAAGATCGGCCTCGCACCATAAACGGATCACGTACTGTGATCGCTAGCACCTACAACACGTAACATAAGAAATGAGCCACCGAGGCTCAGTAAGCAGAAATTATGCATGTATGCACGTGTCCTAACGATCGGAAATCCACGCCGTCGCTCGCTAATGCTCATACTCTTTTTCCTGACTCGTACTCTTTTTCTTAGACTCGTACTTCATATGGGCCCTCGGCTTTCTATCCCACTATGCGCCATTTCATAGATATCTCAATCCACAAGGGATACGTACATATGTGGAGGTTCACACACTAGAAGGTCACCTATAGGAATCTTCCCTTACTCAGTGTGGCCTCCACGCGGACGCTTCTCACTGGTAGCCAACACCGAGGCCACTAACCACGGAGGTCACCCGAAGGAATCTTCCCTTCCGGGTACTGTTTACGCACTAGAAGGTCGCCCGAGGGAATCTTTCCTTACTCAGTGCATGCCCCGGGTCGCATTCTCCAGGTTGCATCGCCCGCTTACGGGGTATTTCCCCCAGCCTCTTATACAAGCCTTATGGCTTCATTCGCCATGGCCGCATAGGGGAGCCGTGACTCCTAATTGAGTTGACACAAACGCCAATGTCGGCGAGTATACATCGCACACAGGCGATCTTATGCACGCTCGTACCTTGCTTCTTACGTACTACATGTGCGTGCAAATGCTCATGCCATGTTCATGTAAATATGCCGATCATGCTATCATGCATATAATTTTCTACTTACTTGTCGTCCAAGCTAATCTAGCGTACTGCCCCGTGAACCTCCTAAGGTACGACCTTTTAGAATAAAAGGGTTATGATGTTAGTACTTTGGTTTTCCTCAGCTAATTCGTCGAAATAATAAATTTCGTCATACTTAGTTATTTAGGCTTGTATAAATTCCCTAGACCTCACATCTCTCGATTTGCCTTATTAAATTTCCCAAGTCAATTGATTTCTGTACCACATTATATTAGAGTTGAGTTTCGACCCTCGATAAATTTCTAAGTCAGGGAATTTAAATTCCTTTCATGAAAGGCTCGGCGAAAGTCGTTTATTTACTAGGTTTCGCCCGACGTTGCATGTGTGGGATTTCAACATGATTTCGATATGCTTCTAGGGTGGATCTCGACATCATTAGAGATAAATCTCGAGTTAGGTGATAATTAAATCTCGACATCATTAGACATGAATCTCGAGTTGGGTTACTCGATATGTTTTACAAGAATTCGTAATTAGCATTAAAATGGATCTCGACATCGCAACCAAGATATCGAGATATATGTTAAACGTTTTATACAAATGTCGAGATTTATATGAGGATTTCGATAGGGAATAGATCTCGGCATTGTTTGAAATCTCGAGCTTGGGTTTGGTTGGATCTCGTCATGTCTTATAAATAAGTCTCGAGACCTTATGACCAATCTCGATAATAATACCCATGATAGGCATTGATCTCGACACTTAGTAAATCTCGACGTGGGTTGAAAATCTCGACATAGATATTGAGGTAAATCTCGATATGTAAGCTCGACATTTACCTTGAGATCTCGACATTGTACTTCGACATTTGAAACAGAAATTTTGACATAAAATTCAACATAAATGTCGACATGCATCATCTGCTTCGATCTTCAAACGTTCATCATCCCTCAAAACTAGATTCTTAGCTTATTCTTCCCAACATTTAGCTAGGCTCAAGGAAAAACTTCGACTACGAATCATCGTCCAAAGGTAGGGCTTTTGCCGTAAATGATACACGTAAATTCCTAGCCTTGGCCGCAAGTTTAACTACATAATCTTGGTAAAAGAAATCGAATTAGTTTGGGGGATTAGCTTTACTTACTAATTCAGAAATTCCAAGCTATCTTGAGGGTGAAATCTTGAGCTTCCTTCGATGTCTTCCTTGCTTCTTTTCTTTCTTCCTCTCGTGGTTTCACTCCAAGTTGGGTTATGGGGTTGGAAAGTGGGATGAGATATTCTTATAGGTTTTTGGGGTGGAGCTTAGAGTTAACGTGAGTTTTCCTTGAAATGGGGAAGCTTGTCTCCATTTTGTGTTCTTATGGGCTTGGGCCTAAATTAAGTTCTAGCCCTACAACAATAATTAAATTTCTAGCCCAAAGTAAAAATTTTGGCCAACTTTCATTTGGCTATCTTAAGTCATTTTCTTCACTTATTATTTCGAACGTCCCTCATATAATTTAGAAATTGTCGTAAACGCATAATTTTGCACGAAATTCGCATAATTTCACGAGCAAAAAAATGCGAACAATCACACAAACATGTAACATATGCGAAATTAAACACATATCACTTAGGTCATAAACGAAATTTATTGTCGACCTAATTTACGGGAACTGGGGTCCTACACGCGCGCACAGCGCGGGCCGAGGTGACGATGCGCGATGATGATGCAGGCAGAACGAGGGCGCGGTACGATGAGGTGGCCGCGCGCGAGGATTGTTTGGACGCGAAGTTAGGGGCAAGATTTGAAAAGATTTGATGGATCTTGGAGAATCAAAGGAGATCTCTAATTAAGGGAAAGATTTGGAAGGTTTGGTCAAGGTTGTTGAGATAAACAAGGAATCTTCCTTAAGAGGCTTTCAAAGGAGATCTCGGCCTTACTTAGGAAATCTCGGCCCTTATTTAAAGAGAGGGGCGCGGCATCAGCAAAGGCATCAAGCATCAAGAGTCAAAAGGGTGATACAGTTATGAATAGTGCGAGTTTGTCGAACTGTTCCATGAGAGCACAATGGACTTGGTCGGAGAAGGCGGTCGCTGCCTTCGAGGAGTTGAAAGGCGCACTCGCATCTAAGCCGGTGCTGTGGCTGGCGGACTTCACCAAGTCCTTCGAGATTGCATATCGATGCGTCGGGACAGGCCCTTGGGGGCGTTCTCGTACAAGAAGGCCATCCCGTGGCATACGAGAGTCGCATGTTCAACGAGGCGGAGACCTGATACTCGACCCACGAAAAGGAGATGACGGCGGTGATCCATTGCTCCGAGACGTGGCGACACTACTTGTTGGGGACGAAGTTCGTCGTCATGACAGACAACGTTGCCAACACATACTTCAAGACCCAAAAGAAGTTGTCTCCAAAGCAGGCGAGGGTGGCAGTAGTTCTTAGGCGAGTACGACTTCGAATGGGTTCACAAGCCGGGTCGGCACAACGATGTGGCGATGCACTTAGCCGCAAAGGGGTCAAGACCTTTGTGGCCGCGCTTAGTTCGGCGGTCGCGGACTTCGAGGGGAAGGTGCGCGCGGCAGCGGAAAGGAACAAGGCGTATCAGAAGCTCGTTTCGGAGGTAAACGAGGGCATGGAGAAGTATAAAGGTGTATCTCGCTGCTGAACAAGGCGTATCCGTTCTATGTCATCGAGCGAGTAGATATAACTCGAGAGGAACTAAGCGAGAGTAACCTGCTGTATCTCCCTGCTGCATAGGTGTACAACCTATACCAGCTATATGTATAGAAGTATAAAGGTCCTCAAGGCTTCATTAAGAAAGAACGACTCGGGGGACTCTACCGTTTCATGATGTGACAAATCAAGTACTTCGCCGCACACGACCGTCAGATGGCTCTGGAAATCAACATGAAGAAGGTCAACATGACTACCCCGCTCAACAAAGGACCTGGGATCGAAGGGCTTCCCAACAATCAAGTGCACATCAGTTCAGTCATTGGCATCACCTACCGAAATATCGCGAAGAAGACTAGGATGATGCTGAAGACATAGATCCACAAGTTCTGTGATGGGGACGCTCAAGGTCATCAGGAAGAACATAGAGCAGAGGTTGGAGGAAATCAACCGAGAGACGATGCTGAGAATTCACCAATTCGTGAGAGAACAGCCGCTCTTGATGGAATTGCTAGATGACATCGAGGAGATGCTGGAGCTGAGTTATACGCTCAGGAATTTCGAGCATGCGCTGGGCTTGTGCAGATCGTACTATGCCCGACGAGGACAGATAGCACGGAAGAGAAATCAAGCACAAAATGGGGAGAATGTAGAATATCATTTCTAAATTGCGCTTTGATTTATTAGCTGTCTTCGTAGATTGTTTCTCGTATTTGTCCTTAGATTAGGACTTAGTTTGTTATTTATACCAAGTATGTTTGGTATAAATAGATGTGCAAACATTGAGCTACTCGAGAAGATTTGAGAATTGATCCGAAAAGCTTGCAGTTTGATTTCTAGAGAGAGAAACACAAATATCTCCTCACTCTAAGCGAAATTCTCTCTCGTGCTCTCAACAAAGGTTTTCGATCGATATTTTAATATTTACAATTCTAATTGATTACCTAAGAATTAGAGTCTAGGATCTTAGAGTTCATAATTCAGGACCTAACACTAGGCACTGTGACGACGTTGATGCGCCGTCGGCGACGTTGATGCGTCGCCAGTTATATGAACGACGTTGATGGGTCGGAGGATTACCATGGTTGGGTTGATGCACTCATGGTGGGTTGATGCCCTTATATCCTTGTAAGCATGGTTGGGTTGATGCCCTCATTATCTGGGTTGATGCCCATGGTTGGATTAGAGCTCTAAACGGTGTTCGCCACGAGCTTTTGATACGCCTTGTTCCCTTTCGCTGCCGCGCGCACCTTCCCTCGAAGTCCGCGACTGCCGAACTAAGCGCGGCCACAAAGGTCTCGACCCCTTTACGGCTAAGTGCATCAGCCACATCGTTGTGCCGACCTGGCTTGTGAACCCATTCGAAGTCGTACTCGCCTAACAACTCCTGCCACCTCGCCTGCTTTGGAGACAACTTCTTTGGGTCTTGAAGTATGTGTTGGCAACGTTGTCTGTCATGACGACGAACTTCGTCCCCAACAAGTAGTGTCGCCACGTCTCCAAGCAATGGATCACCGCCATCATCTCCTTCTCGTGGGTCGAGTATCGGGTCTCCGCCTCGTTGAACTTGCGACTCTCGTACGCCACGGGATGGCCTTCTTGTACGAGAACGCTCCCAAGGGCCTGTCCCGACGCATCGATCTCTATCTCAAGCGGGAGAAGTGCGACCCGGCTTGAGCGAAATTTCCTTTCCAGGCCACATCATATCGGGAGGATCGATCCGGATGGACCCAAAGAAGGTGGTGGCCGTGGTCGAGTGGGAGCGGCCGAAGAACGTTTCGGCGTTGAGATCATTCTTGGGCATGGCGAACTACTATCGGCGGTTTATCAAGGGATGCTCGCACATCGCGAGCCCTTTGACGGACATGCTGAAGAAGGGGCACAATGGACTTGGTCGGAGAAGGCGGTCGCGGCCTTCGAGGAGTTGAAAGGCGCGCTCGCATCTAAGCCGGTCCTGAGGCTGGCGGACTTCACCAAGCCCTTCGAGGTGCATACCGATGCGTCGGGACAGGCCCTTGGGGGCGTTCTCGTACAAGAAGGCCATCCCGTGGCATACGAGAGTCGCAAGTTCAACGAGGCGGAGACCTGATACTCGACCCACGAGAAGGAGATGACGGCGGTGATCCATTGCTCCAGACGTGGCGACACAACTTGTTGGGGACGAAGTTCGTCGTCATGACAGACAACGTTGCCAACACATACTTCAAGACCCAAAAGAAGTTGTCTCCAAAGCAGGCGAGGTGGCAGTAGTTCTTAGGCGAGTACGACTTCGAATGGGTTCACAAGCCGGGTCGGCACAACGATGTAGCCGATGCACTTAGCCGCAAAGGGGTCAAGACCTTTGTGGGTGCGCTTAGTTCGGCGGTCGCGGACTTCGAGGGGAAGGTGCGCGCGGCAGCGGAAAGGAACAAGGCGTATCAGAAGCTCGTTTCGGAGGTAAACGAGGGCGTGGTGCGGCAATATTGGCTCGAGGACGGGATCTGGTGGCCCACGGCGGGTGGATGTACGTTCCCGAAGGCGAGCTTAGACGGGAATTGGTTCGCGAGCACCACGACACACTTTGGGCGGGTCATCCAGGCGAGGGACGGATGTACGCATTGCTTTCGAAGAAGTTCATATGGCCGAAGATGAGGGCCGATGTTCATGCCTACGTAAGGTCATGCTTGGTGTGCCAGCAGGACAAGGCGGATCGGAGGAAGCAGGCCGGCTTGCTACAGCCGCTACCCATTCCGACGAGACCGTGGGAGTCGGTTTCGGTGGATTTTATCACCGCGCTACCCCGGACCCGAGGGTTCGGTTCGATACTTGTTTGTGTGGACAGGTTTTCGAAGATGGCGGTGTTCGCGCCAGCACGATCTAGTGCCCCGCGAAGGAGACTTGTTGATGATTCCAAACAGTGTTTTCCAAGGGTGTGGGATCCCGTTACTCTGAACTTGAGCTAGTTTGGTCAGCGGGGGATGGTATCCCATCTGAAGAAAGTCACGCACGAGCTCCGCATCAGTAGGAAGGGGATCGTAGTTTGGGCTATAGGGGAGGTACTCTTTGTAGCAACCCTAGCCATCGCCACCAATTCTACCGTCATCCTAAGTGCCTAACGAATTAGAAACTTGAAGGTCATGTGAAAGTGCGTATGAAATTTTCCCTTTTCCATTTACGTAATAGAAATCGTTTTGTACATGACAAATGAATTATATCTGCTTCCTAATTACATTCATGTCCTAATTACACGTGGCGTGTACACATGCACAACAAAAGAACTCCTATGCACTCGGCCTCACAGGTCGTCATCCACGTACACACCACCCCCAAAAGACGCTCGGAAGCTCCAAAAGACCGCCTTGCCGGCTAGGCGCTCACGTACCGGGTTCGCTCCTACCTACAACACATAACGTAAGGAATGAGCCGCTGTGGCTCAGTAAGCAGAAATTATGCATGAATGCACGTGTCCTGTAGGACCCGGTCCCCGCAAATTAGGTTGGCCAATAAATTACGTGTATGATTTACGTGATTTCATATTAATTGCGTACATGTTGAATGTTTATGTGACGTATGAATTTTATGATCATGAATGTTACGAGAATTATGTGCAATTAAGTGCCAATGACATGTGCTCAAGGTAACCCCTAATTCATGAAGGGTAATTTTCGAAAAATACCAAAGGAAATGACTAATGATGGTTGGGCTAGGAATTTAATTTTTGGGCTAGAATCTAACAATTGGGCCCAACTCATGAGAAAGAAACTTGGAGACAAGTCCTCCTCAAAATAAGGAAACCCACGCCTATATCATGTTCACCCCTTTAGTATGTAAGAAAATATCTAGTCAAAATTACCCAAAACTCCATCACCACACTTGAAAACTAACGAAAGGCAAAGCCAAGGAAAGGAGAAGGGCCGAGAGATAGTCGAACCAAGAACCTCCTCAACCAGCTTAGGAATCGAAGTTGGTAAGTAAAATACCCTCCTCAAGCTTTTAATTTCATATCCTAGGTATTGTTAGGTGTATTAATGGCATTAAAAGCAAGGTAGTTGAAGAAGAGTTCGAAAACCCTAAATGCAAGGTATATGCTTATGTTGAGGTCTCGATTTAGGAGAATCGGTGTTAGGATTGTTCAATAAAAGAGTTAAGACCTAGAGATTTCGATTTGAGCAACAAAAGGGATGAAATGCAGAAGTTCGACGGGATGAATTAGGAAGAGAGTAGTTTCGATTAAATGAAACAGTGGAGTTTCGATCGGAAAGTGAGAAACTAGACAATTAATTTTAGGGTTTCGAGCGATAGGACTCATGAATCTAAGTTTCAAATTGGATTAATTTTGAATAGTAAATTCCATAAGTTAGAGTGTCGATCGAAACTCATTTTAATGTATAAGTATCGATCGAAACTCAATTCCAATCCATGCAATCTGTCAAAAGTGGATAACCACCTTGCATGGTTTCGATCGAAACCTAAATAATGACGATGCTGACGTAAGACTCGACAAAACACTAATCAATCGAAGTAGAATCAAGCAAAACCCTAAAATTGATCGAAGGTGGTAACAAAAAGGAGTTACGATCGAAGGAGATCTCCGCCAAACTCCAAAAACTAATCGAAATTGAAGTGGGGCGAAACTCATCCATGCATGTGCAACGTCGGGCGAAAGTGGATGACGTCATGCTGACAAACAACACGGCGAAACTCACATAGTTTCGGGGAAACCAACATGTGATAGTTATTAATCAAATTGGAATTTACAACAAACAAGTTTCGACCGAAAGAGATCTTGGCGAAACTCCCTCAATCGCACGAAACTAAAACAAGCGAATCGCCAAGTTGAAATTAGAAATTAATGCGGACGAGTTTCGATCGAAACTAGTTGGTAACTAGGACTTTCGATCGAAAGCAACGAGCGAACGAGTTTCGGGCGAAACACATGCAAATTAGAAATTCAATTGGACGAAATTGAATTGGGCGAAACCTACAAATTAAATGACTTTCGCCGAGCTTAGAGCGTAAGGAATTGAAATGCTATAAGTAAGAGATTTCTTAAGGATCGAAACTTAATTGGAGTTGAGCCAATTGGAGATCGATCGATACCAAACCACTTTCGCCGAGCCTTTCATGAAAGGAATTTCAATGCTCTAACTTAGGAATTTATTAAGGGTCGAAACCTATCTCTGATGTCATGTGCTATAGAAATCAATTGCCCTAGGAAATTTAATAAGACGTAAATCAATTGACTTAGAGCCTAGAAAATTTGTACAAGTCCAAATAATTAATAAGGCGGAATTTAATTATCTCGACGAATTAGCCAAGGAAACAATGTACTAACACTCCAATAATTTTTATTTAAAAGGTCGAACGGTAGGAGCGAACGTGGAAGAACAATAATTAAGCTTGGACCACAGGTAAGTAGAAATTCAACTACGACACATAACTTGCCTGCGTCCAATTATGTGAATTATGTGCTCGTGTATTCTATGTGAAACATGTACGTTACGATATGATTATTTTATATGCATGATTGCAATGATCTGCATGTGTATATGAGTATGGCATGAGCACTTGCACGCATACATAGTACGTAAGACGCGAGGTAAGAGCGTGCATAAGATCGCCTGTGTGCGATGTATACTCGCTGATATTGGCGTTTGTGTCGACTCAACGAAGAGTCACGGCTCCCCTATGCAGCCATGGCGAATGAAGCCATAAGGCCTGTATAAGAGGCTGGGGAAATATCCGTATGCGGCAGATGCAACCTGGAGGATGCGGCCCGGGGCACGCACTGAGTAAGGGAAGATTCCTTCGGGTGACCTTCTAGTGCGTAAAGCACTAACCGGGAGGGAAGATTCCTTTGGGTGACCTCCGCGGTTAGTGGCCTCGGTGTTGGCTACCAGTGAGAAGCGTCCGCGTGGAGGCCACACTGAGTAAGGAAAGATTCCTTCGGGTGACCTTCTAGTGTGCGAACCTCCACACATGAGATCTCTATGGAGTGGCGCATAGTGGGATGGAAAGCCGAGGGCCCATATGACGTAAGAGTAGAAGAAAAGAGTACGAGTCAAGAAAAGAGTATGAGAAAAAGAGTATGAGTCGGACAAAGAGTATGAGCATTAGAAAACGACGGCGTGGATTGTCGATCGTTAGGACACGTGCATACATGCATAATTTCTGCTTACTGAGCCTCGGTGACTTATCCTTACGTTACGTGTTGTAGGTATCGACGATCACGGTACGTGATCTACCGATAGCGCAAGGCCATTCTTTTGGAGCTTCCGGCTGCTTTTGGGGTGGGAGTCAGTGTATGGATGACGACCTGTGAAGGCCGGCGCATATGAAGCTTTTGCTGCACACGCACACACACATACACACTTGTATTTTGTGTAGATGCGACTATGATGAATTAGTAGAATGAATTATGAATATTCTTTTGACATGTATGTAAGACTTCCGCCCGCAATTTTAAAATGAAAATTTTATTCGCATTTTTACGTCTTTGCACTGTAACGAAGCCTTAGGCACTTAGGATTAGAACGAATTACGAGGTCGGACGACGAGTCCTGACAGAGTGGTATCAGAGCTTCGGTCACAGGTCCTGCAGACTGTCCATACACACACACTCAAAAGCGCGGAAGCGGCCTTGCTTATAGGTACCATGTTATGTGAATTGCTTGTATGGTTTGATTTATTGGCCTTAGGAATTGTCAGGATAGGTTGAGAATGGTAAGACTTAGGGGAGAAGGAAGAAAGGAATCAGATCAGGGTGGGGATACCAACAACCCTCCTGATAGCCGGGATGCTACCATCCTGCAACTCACGGAATTGGTCCGGCAACAGTCTGCCCAGATCCAGCAGCTGATCCAGCAGCAAAACGCTGGTCCCGAACGAATTGAGATGATTGGGGAGAGGTTCAGAAAGCTTAACCCTCCGTTGTTTGAGGATGCGGTAGACCCCACTTCCGCCGAGGATTGGCTAAGGACGCTGGAGAACATGTTCCAGCATAGCCGTACACCTGAGGCGGAGAAAGTCATGTGCGCTGCCTACCTTCTGAGGGGGAGCGCTGGACATAGGTGGGACACCATCTCAGCCATCGAAAAACCCTCTAACGATGAGCTGGGATCGGTTTAAGGAGATCTTCAGAGGAAAGTACTACACCGCCCCTGTCAGAGCTCAGAGGATGAATGAGTTTATAAACCTCCGCCAAGGGGCGATGACAGTGGCGGAGTACATTAAGAAATTCGAGCAGCTTTCGAGGTTCGCTGCTCACGTGGTCAGCACGGACTCGCTCAAAATCGAGCGGTTCATGGAAGGATTGAAGCCCGAGCTGTATCGGGATGTGAGCATGGCGGGATTTCAAGGAGCCACGTACGCACAAGTGGCTAAGAGGGCGCTAGTGGCGGAGCAAGCTGAGGCTAGGATTGCTCGCGCCCAAGAAGCGAAGCGCAAGTTTGGCAAGGGCCGTAAGGGAGCGGGGGCAACCCGAAGCGGCAGTTCTTACTAAGGATGAAGCAGAAATTCCAGAACCGACCTGGAGTACCCCGCCATTCAACCCCAACCAGGGCAGACCCCAGTTGAACCTGCCCGTATGCCCGAAGTGTGCACGAAGGCACACGGGAGTCTGCAACTCCAGAACGCTGTCTGCTTCAAATGTGGCAAGACGGGCCACAATCTGAGGGCATGTCCGGAAACTAGGTCCCGAAGTCCAGCTGGGAACCCGGCAGCACCACCAAGGGTACCGGCCAGGGTTTCACCATAACCTCCGAGGAAGCGGAAAACAACTCGGCTGTAGTGACAGGTACCCTCATCGTCTATGAAACCCCCACATGCATCCTAGTCGATTTAGGAGCGACACATTCGTTCGCATCTACTAAGTACATTGCAAGAGTAGGAGTCACGCCTCACCGAGCTGAGTGCAAGTTTAGGGTAACAGTTCCGAACAGGAATCCCACCCAAACTAACCACATACTAAGGGATTGCCCAATATATTCGGAGACAAGGAACTGCCCATAGACCTCATAATAATTCCTATGAATGATTATGAGGTGATCCTCGGAATGAATTGGCTATCGAAGTATGGAGCCGTCATAGACTGCCCTCGCAAGATAGTCACGCTCAATACAGACGGTAATTAACCCCTCAAGTTCGTAGGAACCAGCAAGGGGACTATGTTCTCTAGAATATCAGCGTTAAAAGCCCAACGACAGATCAAATCAGGGTGCGAAGCCTATCTGGTGTTCGCTATCAAATCAGAAGAGAATTTTTCTCCAAAATTCGAGGAAGTAAGGGTAGTTAAGGACTTCCCTGACGTATTTCCCGAGGAATTACCGGGACTACCACCCGAGCGGGAAATAGAATTTGCCATAGATCTGGTACCTGGAGCGGCGCCAGTATCTAAGACCCCATATCGGCTAGCACCGACGGAGATGAAGGAGTTAAAGGATCAACTCGACGAACTCATGCAGAAGGGGTTCATACAGCCGAGTTTCTCCCCTCGGGGAGCGCCGGTGCTATTCGTGAAGAAGAAAGACGGGTCCATGCGATTATGCATCGACTACAGGGAGCTGAATAAGCTAACGATCAAGAACAAGTACCCACTCCCTAGGATAGACGATCTGTTCGATCAATTACAAGGCGCAACGGTTTTCTCTAAGATCGATTTAAGATCGGGCTATCATCAGTTAAGGATTCGGAAGGAAGATGTCCCGAAGACTGCCTTTAGTACCGTTATGGCCACTACGAATTTCTGGTGATGCTATTCGGGTGACTAATGCGCCGGCAGCCTTTATGGACCTAATGAACCGGGTGTTCAGGCCATACTTAGATAGGTTTGTCATCGTCTTCATTGATGACATCCTAATCTACTCAAGGACGAAGGAGGAACATGAGGAACACCTCGGAATAGTTCTGGGTATACTACGGGAGAAACAACTATACGCCAAGTTCAAGAAGTGCGAATTTTGGCTTGACCACGCCTTCTTGGGGAATATAGTATCAGGAGAAGGGATCTCCGTAGACCCGAACAAGATAGACGCTATTAGCAATTGGCCCAGACCGACGAACGTGACGGAAGTACGAAGTTTCCTCGGTCTAGCAAGGTATTATAGGAAGTTTACTAAGGACTTCTCGAAAATAGCGTCAACCCCGACGAAGCTTACTAGGAAGAATAACCCGTTCCACTGGACCGTGGAATGTGAACAGAGCTTCCAAGAACTGAAACAACGGCTGACGACGGCCCCAGTTCTCACGATACCTTCGGGAACTGGAGGATTTACCGTTTACAGCGATGCGTCGAAGAACGGGTTAGGGTGTGTGCTAATGCAGAACGCGAATGTAGTAGCATACGCTTCACGTCAATTAAAAGAGTACGAGAAGAACTACCCGACGCATGACTTAGAATTGGCGGCAGTGGTCTTTGCTCTCAAGATCTGGAGGCAATACCTCTATGGAGAGCGATGCGAGATATACACGGATCACAAGAGCCTCAAGACTTCTTTACCCAAAAGGAACTGAATATGAGGCAGAGGAGGTGGTTGGAGTTAGTGAAGGATTATGATTGCGTGATCAACTACCACCCAGGCAAGGCGAATGTAGTAACCGATGCCTTAAGCCGAAAAGCAGTGAGTACAGAACTACAAACTACTGGAAGTAGAAGTCGTACGGTTAGGCGAAGTTGAGGCGCAACTAGCAGCCTTAACTTTGCAACCGACGCTACTAGAGCAAATTAAGACGGCGCAGGAAGCAAACGAGCTTTACATGAAGATCAAAGAAGCGCAACCGGAACAACCGACAGGAGGTCTCATAATACGGGAAGACGGACGGCTGTACTTCAAGAACCGGTTGTACGTGCCAGACAACGCCGAACTACGACGACTGATAATGATGGAAGCACATGCCACAGTGTACTCTGTACATCCAGGAGCAACGAAGATGTACAGAGGCTTAAAGGAAAATTACTGGTGGCCAGGCATGAAAAAAGGACATCGCGACTTTCGTAAGTCAATGCCTGACGTGTCAGCAGATAAAAGCCGAGCATCAAAGGCCGGCGGGAACTCTGCAACCGTTACCCATTCCGGAATGGAAATGGGATAACATTACCATGCATTTCGTAGTAGGGCTACCGAAGAACGCCAAAGGGCACGACGCGATTTGGGTGATCGTCGATCGATTAACCAAGTCTGCCCATTTCCTACCAACTAGTACGACGTTCTCCATGGAACGATACGCAGAGCTGTACATTCAGGAGATAGTACGGCTACACGGCGTTCCATCTCGATAGTCTCGGATCGCGACTCCAGATTTCTGTCGAAATTCTGGACGAGCTTGCAAAAGGCGATGGGAACGAAGCTATCTTTAGTACCGCCTACCATCCGTAGACGGACGGTCAATCCGAGCGAACGATTCAGACACTGGAGGACATGCTCCGAGCGTATGTACTGGATTTCAAAGGGAATTGGAGTAGGTACCTCCCACTAATCGAGTTATCGTACAACAATAGCTACCACGTCACCATTGGGATGGCCCGTACGAAGCGCTATATGGGCGTAGGTGCAGGTCCCCAGTACATTGGGACGAGGTCGGAGAACGGGCGATGTTAGGCCCCGATATAGTACGAGAAATGACGGAAGCCATTAACACGATACGAGAAAGAATGCGAACGGCACAGAGTCGACAGAAAAGTTACGCAGATCGAAGACGTCGACCACTAGAATTCGAGGAAAACGATATGGTGTTCGTTAAGGTGTCGCCAATGAAGGGCATGAAAAGATTCGGGAAGAAAGGGAAGCTAAGCCCAAGGTACATTGGTCCCTTCGAATAGTAAAAAGGGTTGTGAGGTAGCCTATCAATTAGAGCTGCCAGCGACATTATCGAAAGTGCATGACGTATTCCACGTCTCGACACTACGGAAGTATCTGGCCGACCCGAATCACGTTCTAGGAAACGAGTCCCTACATCAACAATTGAAACCGGATCTAAGTTACGAAGAGATTCCGGTGGAGATATTGATGTACGAGACCAAGAGACTTAGGAATAAAGATATTGCCCTAGTGAAAGTGTTGTGGTGGAACCAATCTACGGAAGAAGCCACTTGGGAACGGGAGGATGAAATGAGAATTCGTTACCCCGAGCTTTTCCATACAGGTTGATTTCGGGGGCGTAATCCTCCTTAAGGGGGGAGGATGTAGGTTCCGGTCCTCGCAAATTAGGTCGGGCAATAAATTACGTGTATGATTTACGTGGTTTCATATTAATTGCGTACATGTTGAATGTTTATGTGATTTATGAATTTTATGCTCATGAATGTTACGAGAATTATGTGCAATTAAGTGCCAAAGATATGTGCTCAAGGTAACCCCTAATTCATGATGGTTGGGCTAGGAATTTAATTTTTGGGCTAGAATCTAACAATTGGGCCCAACTCATGAGAAAGAAACTTGGAGACAAGTCCTCCTCAAAATAAGGAAACCCACGCTTATACCATGTTCACCCCTTTAGTATGTAAGAAAATATCTAGTCAAAATTACCCAAAAACTCCATCAGCACACTTGAAAACTAACGAAAGGCAAAGCCAAGGAAAGGAGAAGGGCCGAGAGATAGTCGAACCAAGAACCTCCTCAACTAGCTTAGGAATTCGAAGTTGGTAAGTAAAATACCCTCCTCAAGCTTTTAATTTCATATCCTAGGTATTGTTAGGTGTATTAATGGCAATAAAAGCAAGCTAGTTGAAGAAGAGTTCGAAAACTCTAAATGCAAGGTATATGCTTATGTTGAGGTCTCGATTTAGGAGAATCGGTGTTAGGATTGTTCAATAAAAGAGTTAAGACCTAGAGATTTCGATTTGAGCAACAAAAGGGATGAAATGCAGAAGTTCGACGGGATGAATTAGGAAGAGAGTAGTTTCGATTAAATGAAACAATGGAGTTTCGATCGGAAAGTGAGAAAGTAGACAATTAATTTTAGGGTTCCGGGCGATAGGACTCATGAATCTAAGTTTCAAATTGGATTAATTTCGAATAGTAAACTCCATAAGTTATGAGTGTCGATCGAAACTCATTTTAATGTATAAGTATCGATCGAAACAATTCCAATCCATGCAATCGATCGAAAGTGGATAACCACCTTGCATGGTTCGATCGAAACCTAAATAATGACGATGCCGACGTAAGACTCGACAAAACACTAATCAATCGAAGTAGAATCAAGCAAAACCCTAAAATTGATCGAAGGTGGGTAACAAAAAGGAGTTTCGATCGAAGGAGATCTCGGCGAAACTCCAAAATTGAATCGAAATTGAAATGGTCGAAACTCATCCATGCATGTGCAACATCCGGCGGAAGTGGATGACGTTATGCTGACGAAACAACACGGCGAAACTCACATAGTTTCGGGCGAAACCAACATGTGATAGTTATTAGTCAAATTGGAATTACAACAAACAAGTTTCGACCGAAAGAAATCTCGGCGAAACTCCCTCAATCGCAGGAAACTAAAACAAGCGAATCGCCAAGTTGAAATTGGAAATTACTGCGGACGAGTTTCGATCGAAACTAGTTGGTAACTAGTACTTTCGATCGAAAGCAACGAGCGAACGAATTTCGAGCGGAACTCATGTAAATTAGAAATTCAATTGGACGAAATTGAATTGGGCGAAACCTACAAACTAAATGACTTTCGCCGAGCTTAGAGCATAAGGAATTGAAATGCTATAAGTAAGAGATTTCTTAAGGATCTAACCTTAATTGGAGTTGAGCCAATTGGAGATCGATCGATACCAAATCCTAACCACTTTCGCCGAGCCTTTCATGAAAGGAATTTCAATGCTCTAACTTAGGAATTTATTAAGAGTCGAAACCTATCTCTAATAGCATGTGCTATAGAAATCAATTGACCTAGGAAATTTAATAAGACGTAAATCAATTGACTTAGAGTCTAGAAAATTTGTACAAGTCCAAATAATTAATAAGGCAGAATTTAATTATCTCGACGAATTAGCCAAGGAAACAATGTACTAATACTCCAATAATTTTTATTTAAAAGGTTCGAACGGTAGGAGCGAACGGGGAAGAACAATAATTAAGCTTGGACCACATGTAAGTAGAAATTCAACTACGACACGTAACTTGCCTGCGTCCAATTATGTGATTACGTGCTCGTGTATTCTATGTGAAACATGTACGTTACGATATGATTATTTCATATGCATGATTGCATGATCTGCATGTGTATATGAGTATGGCATGAGCACTTTCACGCATACATAGTACGTAAGACGCGAGGTATGAGCGTGCATAAGATCGCCTGTGTGCGATGTATACTCGCTGATATTGGCGTTTGTGTCGACTCAACGAAGAGTCACGGCTCCCCTATGCAGCCATGGCGAATGAAGCCATAAGGCCTGTATAAGAGGCTGGGGTAATACCCCGTATGCGGGAGATGCAACCTGGAGGATGCGGCCCGGGGCACGCGCTGAGTAAGGGAAGATTCCTTCGGGTGACCTTCTAGTGCGTAAAGCAATAACCGGGAGGGAAGATTCCTTCGGGTGACCTCCGCGGTTAGTGGCCTCGGTGTTGGCTACCAGTGAGAAGCGTCCGCGTGGAGGCCACACTGAGTAAGGGAAGATTCCTTCGGGTGACCTTCTAGTGTGCGAACCTCCACATATGAGATCTCTATGAAAACGCGCATAGTGGGATGGAAAACCGAGGGCCCATATGACGTAAGAGTATAAGAAAAGAGTACGAGTCAAGAAAAGAGTATGAGAAAAAGAGTATGAGTCGGACAAAGAGTATGAGCATTAGAAAACGACGGCGTGGATTGTCGATCGTTAGGACACGTGCATACATGCATGATTTCTGCTTACTGAGCCTCGATGGCTCATCCTTACGTTGCGTATTGTAGGTACCGACGATCACGGTACGTGATCTACCGATAGCACAAGGCCATTCTTTTGGAGCTTCCGGCTGCTTTTGGGGTGGGAGTGTGTGTGTGGATGACGACCTGTGAAGGCCGGCGCATATGAAGCTTTTGCTGCAAACGCACACACACACACACACTTGTATTTTGCGTAGATGCGACTATGATGAATTAGTAGAATGAATTATGAATATTCTTTTGACATGTATGTAAGACTTCCGCCCGCAGTTTTGAAATGAAAAATTTTATTTGTATTTTTACGTCTTTGCACTATAACGAAGCCTTAGGCACTTAGGATTAGAACGAATTACGAGGTCGGACGACGGGTCCTGACATGTCCCTTCCCCCGCAAAGGCAATCCACGCCAATGCACTATAATACTCCGCAAAGGCAATCAGCGCCAATGCATCTAAGACTCGTACTACTTTCACTCAGGGCCCTCGGCTAATCTTACTATGCACCACAATGAGCTCACCATCAAGAACAAATATGACAGCGGTCCACGCCGAATGGCCATTCCTAGGATGCACATCGTTCCCCTAGGTTGCTATATGTACCCGGTCGTCCCCGACTGCGGCGGTCGCTCACGACGGTAGCCCACACTGAGGTTGCCTACACTAGGGTTCCACCCTGTGTCGCTTATACCCTTAGGTTGCACCCTCCAAGTCGCCCCCTATCGCCACAGGCATCGCCCTAATATATTTCATTACATATATAATAATAATAACATATGTATACGGCCCTTTCTCCAACGGACATTGCCCTAATATATTTCATTACATATATAATAATAACATATATATACGGCGCTTTCGCCAACGGACACCGCCCTAATATATTCATTACATACATAATGATAATAACATATATACGGCCCTTTCGCTAACATGCACTGTCCGAATATGAATTAAATGTATATATATAGAATATAAATATACAACCCTTTCGCCAACGGGCACTGCCCTAATATATTTCATTATATATACAATAATATATATATACATACGGCCCTTTAGCCAACGGGCATTGCCCTAATATATTTCATTACACATATAATAATATGTAATATATACGGCCCTTTCGCCAACGGGCATTGCCCTATCATAATTCTTTATAATTATATATTAACGTAATATTACGACGACGCTCAACGCCGCCCTGGTGACATAGTAGTTAGCCATTACTCAACTGCGAGTCTACAACAAATGTCCATATCGGCAAGTATCATTCGCTTTCAAGCGATACATCATATGCACACTCATCTCACACCTCCCTCCCTCATATAATCATGCATGCTCGTGAGTATGAAATGCAAACTCATGCCAAATATACTTACCACGGGAACACGCATCAATTAATTCACATAATCAAGTAGTCACATAGGCATGTAGTCACATAAATTAGGCATACGCAATTAAGTCATGTGTTGTAGTTGAATTTCTACTTACCTGTCGCCCGTCCTTTAAAAGCTACTGACCCGGTGAATTCCCTAAGTCTCGACCTTAAGCATAAAATATTAATGTCAATATACTATTTAATTCATATGATCATCTGAGTGTTCGAAGTTCCTAAATATTGAAGTATTATTTTAATATGGTATTTGAAAGGTAGTTGTCAATTTAAAATTCATGAAAGTTCATAACTTCGTGAACTATTTTAGACTTGATTTGTAGTTTAACCTAACCCCTGGAAATTTGCGAACTTACGTAATTCGTGGAAGTACAGGTCACACTAGCATGATTCGTGAAAATCGTATTTTGCGAACCACTTGAAACCTTGTACCTATTGAACTTCGCAGGACTCGTGAAATGTGTGAATTTCGTAAACTAGCTTAACCTCCAATTTCGCGAAAGTGCCTTTCGCATTTACAATTCGCGAACTCAGTCTAGTTCGCGAATTAGTTAGAATTAACATGGAATTTGCCAAGTTCTTAATCTAGTTCGCTAAGTGTCTTAACATACGGTTCGTGAAGTGATAATTTCGCAACTTAGGGTTCGCGAACTTTGTTTAACCCGTGGGACTCTGGTTCGTGAAGTATAAAACGTCATATGCCTAATTCGTGAATTGTTCGACTTAGTTCCCGAACTACATCGTTTCGTGAATTAGTTCTATCTACACGGGATTTGCAAATCACGCGTCGTTCGCGAAGTGCATTTGCATGGCTCCCGGTTCGCAACTCGTTGGACCCGGGAAGCTTTTATTTCGCGAATCCGTGCCGCGAAGCTCTTGATTTCGTCATCCTGAGTCAATTCGTGAAGTCCCTGTCTTACCCTACAATTCGCCAATTGGCTCAGTTCGTGAAGTTGCCTAGCTTAAATCATGACTAGTATTTGCATAGAGTTCGCAAATCTCCTTCGATTCGCTAAACCCGCCGGATTCGCCAAATGATCATAACCCGCGAAACCCTAGCAACCCGCGAACTTTCACGGATTCGCGAAGTCGAGGCCATGTGGATTCGTAAAACTGCTTGATTCGCAAAACGTCGCATGGATTCGCAAAAACATGCTCTAGTTCGTGTGTCTTGTAGAGTTCGCGAAACTCCATTCAATTCACCAATCTTGACTCAGTTCGCGAAATGCCTTGCATGATTCGGGAATCCTACTTTAGTTCGTGACGTACCATTTTGTGTCATTTCACGGGTTCGCCAAATTAGTTTGCGAACTATACCATGATTCGTGAAACAATATTTCGTCTACCTAGCTTAGTTTGCGAACGTTACTTCTGCCTTGAGTTCGTGAAATACCACCGTGGTTGCATGGTTCGCGAGTCATTATAGAAGCCTAAGGTTCGCCAAATTCTAATCCCTCTTGCTCATTTACGAATCCATTCATACTAAAACACCTTTTCCACCTAACTTTCTATACTTTTTCGATTAAAATACTCTCTTTCTCAAGAACGAGTTGGAGGTTAGTAAGAACTTTAAGACCTAAAAAAAAATCGAAGTTTAGTAATGATGCGGGCTTAAGCGGATTTTAGTACTCTAATCTCTTAAACTTGTTAATATAGGGCTAAAATATGGGATTAAGGCGGGCTAATGTACTCTTGATAACCAAAATTTGTTCAAACCTAGCAAAGAAAATCTCGTGTTTAAAAACCCCTAGAACATCCTATTAGTAAAATGAAAATTACAAAGATTAAAGTAAGAGCTCATACCTATTCCAAGTTTTTTTTCTTAGGTATAACTTCGATTCTCCCTTTCTCCTTTCACTTGGGTCTCGATGGTTTCCTTTCAAAGGGTTTTGTGTCTTGAAAAGGGTCTAGATGGATATTTTTCGGGTGAAGTCATGGTGATGGACTTAAACCAACGTGATTTCTCCCCATGTTAAGGGACTTTGTCTCCCAAGTTGGTCTCTCATGGGCTGGGCCAAATACTATCTCTAGCCCATTAGTAATTTCCATAGCCCAAACCCATGTCATTGCTAATTTTATTTATTTCAAGTTTTCCTTTTGCCCAATATGAAAACTCTCGCACGAATTAAATAGTGTAAAAGCAAACAATTTATTTGTACCTAGTTCGTAGGGTCACAAAAGCATATAGTTTAGCACGCAAGCTTCACATAGATCACATAAGCCCAAGATTAATGCATGGAATACACATAATTGAATCCAACATTTATGCAAATTTATTGGCCCTATTAGCTACGGGGACCCCGTGTGATACACTCTTGTTCATGCTTATGTGCCTCGTCCCTATCAACGTGGTGAAACTGTACGCCCCTTCAATGACGTGGCTCTTGATCCCCCAGAACTGTTGGAGGTAGACCATCGGGACCGAGGCCGTCACGTTAGAGCATACCACAGGGATGCCTTCTAATATTGACACCATGATCTCGTTTGGACATCTTAAGGTAGACAGGTCGAGTTGGAAATTGTTGTCGTGAACATTGAGGTACAGGGCCTTCTCTTTATGTGATTGTATGTTGGGTAATGATCCATCTGAAATAAAAATAAGAAATGTAAGTCATTATTTCAAGAATTTTAATTTGAGTCAAATTTTGTCAAACCATAATAATGGATCATGTCGTAGCATGTTTTAAACAAATTCGTAATTGAAATCATAAAATCCGCACATAGATCATACGAAGTGAATTTTGAAGAGATAATTTCATTTCAACATTAAGCATATAAATCCTATAAAAAGTTCTATCGAAATTTTACTAAGTGTTTAAGCACTGTCCACTCGGTGCTTTTTGTCGCGCGAGAATTGAAATTCTTAATTAAATGTCTAAGTGCAATTTTTGAAATCAATTCTCCATGTTAATTTGCGATCGAGAAAATTTTATTTGCTAAGATGCTACAGTGGACAAAAGACTTAGAATATTTTACTAAGTACTGAACGTTATACTGGTGGTACTGTAGCTCACAGATTTAACGATCGAGAAAAAAATTCCATGTAAATTTACGATCGAGAAATTAGATTTCCCCGTAAACTTACGATCGACAAATTTGTCGCGCATGAATAAAATTTTCGCTGTGAAAGTTATCGAGCGATAAAGTATTTAGATTTTAAAAAGAAAATTTCTCTGCGAAATTTTACAATTGAGAAAATTGTCAACGAGAAACTAAGGCGAACATCGAGACAATTTCGATAGATCAAAATTTTCGCTGCGTGCTTTTATGATCGAGAAATTTTATCGTCGAACAATTAATTTTATCGCCGCTAAATTTTCGACCGAGAGCAAAATTGAAATCGAACTTAAAGACATCTATTTAAACTATTCCTTTCAGTAATCTTTGTGCTGGTATATAATCAAATTGAAATTTCTAGATGGTAATTATTCCGACCTCCATTATTAATTTAAACGACTAAGTCAAAAGATTTTACGATCGAAAATCTTTTAGGATGCAATAGTAACTAATCGAATAAAAATTCAATTATTACTGTTTGCGAGCGAGAAAGTTCTTCGACGCATTCAAATGTTTGAAACCCAGTTTAGTCTTTCTTTCAATCGAACTAGGATAACGCAGAAATCGAAACAATCTACCATCAAACTGTTCAGGAAACTTCTAAACTATCTTAATATGCAGTTTTTAACCTAGATTATGCTTAGAGATTGGTCTGCAAACACTGCAAACTAGCATTTGAGTTTCCATATTATGAGCAGACGAGAAATTTTAACAAAATCATGCGAAAGATCGCAGAAAATAGATGTAAATGGAGTTCAAACACACAAAACTCCCTAAAGGATGTCGATTCTACCTCTCAAAGACGACGATTTTGTGAAATATGTAAGATTTTGAAAGATTCGTCTTTGCGGAAAAAGTTTTTCACGAGAGAAAAATTATCGACATTGGGTTTTGCGATTAAGGGTTTGCGTGTATTTGGGGATTTTCGACTGTAAGCATTAATTTCGTTAAATGGGCTGATTAGACGTTTTGATACTTAATTTTTAGGCCCATTACTGTTTACAATCGAGAAACTTCTGATCGAGAAATTTCCTTTGGTTACTATTTAATTTTCGCTCAACAAATCCGTCCGAGAATTTCCATTTGGTTCCTGTTTAATTTCGCTCGTCAATATGAAGCAAATTACCACTTGGTCCCAGATCAATTTTCGCTCGAGAAAATGTGAAAGAAATTAAAAAATTCGCCCGAATTCTCGATAGCAAGTTTTTCTATGTTTTTCAGATGGACCCAGAGTTAACAGACAAATCACATGATTGCTCCCCTATGTATGAAAATAAATGCAATTAACTCCCCGTAATTCAGAACTATAACATCTGGCTCCATGGTCAATCGTTAGTGAATCTGCGAGACTTATAGCAAATATGTCGAGAAACTTAGACTACTAGATAATGATACATAGGCGACGGCATTATGGGCGACGGTTCTTCACAAACCGTCGCCTATAATGGACGCGGTGGCAATTTCGTAATTTTATTAGTTTTTGTTCATCATGGGCGACGGATTCTTGGCTGCAACCGTCGCCTATAATTGACGAAAGCCTCCGGCGACGGTTTTCTATACACAAACCGTCGCCTATATACTTTCTTAATTAATTGTTTTCAAAATTATGAACATGGGCGACGGTTGCTTCGTGGAAACAGTCGCCCAAAGTCTATCCTTTTTTTAAATTACGTTTTCTTTTTTTAAGTTTCGTTTTCTATTTTTTTTTAAAGAGGCGACGGTTGTTTTATAGAAGGCGTCGCCCATGGTCTATCTAACCTAAAATAAGTCTAAAGAAGCCGCCACACATTTTTTATTCCCTCTTCTCTCTCTTTCTAACTTTCCCCTCTTCCTCCTCTCTCTATTTCTCTATCCATCGTCTCTCAAGTCGCTCTCCGTGCTGCTCTCTCTGGTGCTCGTCGGCAGCGCCGAAGACGACGTCCGATGGTGACTCGTGACTGTGGTGGTGCCGTGTGAGGGCTGGTTGCAGATCCAGCGCTGGGAGGATGCGATGGAGACTCGCACCGGCCACAGCGACTGGCAGCGGGCGGTGGGAGATCTGGCGCTGGGAGACCAAGACGGCTGGCAGCGGGCGGTGGAACCGAGAGGAGATCTGGCGCTGGGAGACCGAGACGGCTGGCAGCGGGCGGTGGGAGACCTGGGCTGCAAAGTCGGGGCCGATGTGAGCGGTAGGTGGATGGAACGGCCGGCTACGAGCCCCTGGATCTGGGCTGGGCGATGGTATTCTGGAGAGGTATGTTTCTCTTGTTATCTTTTTTCCCTATTTGCGAAGGATATCCTATAGGTGGTGGTGGCTGTTGGAGAGGCCGAGGAGAGGCCGAAAGACCATCGGATTCTTTTAGGTGGCTGCGAAGGTCGGATCTGAGCGTGGCAGTGCTGGGTTGGCGACGGCGACTGTTTTTTATTTATTTACAGTTCGACGTTTTGGGCGACGGTTTCTAAAATTAATTTTTTTAAAAAATTATGTTTTGGGCGACGGTTGTTTT
Organism: Craterostigma plantagineum; assembly: GCA_027422505.1. Taxonomy (NCBI): domain Eukaryota; kingdom Viridiplantae; phylum Streptophyta; class Magnoliopsida; order Lamiales; family Linderniaceae; genus Craterostigma; species Craterostigma plantagineum. The sequence goes on from JAPQWV010000880.1 coordinate 143,337, forward strand.
TGACGGAAACCGTCGCCCATTCGTTAATAACATCATCCTACAGGGTACTTTGGGCGACGGTTGTGCCTGACAGCCGTCGCCCATAACTTATCTTCGGCGACGGCTGTACACCCGTCGCCCAAAATCTCGCACATGGGCGACAGGACTCTGGGCGACGCATAGAAACCGTCGCCCATGACGTATAACAACCGTCGCCCATTTGTGTTTCTGTACTAGTGTTAGAGTTAATTTGGACGCAATTATACTAATTTGGCTTCCTCTGTCTATTCTTACCAATGCCTGAGCTCCAAATCGCGACGATTCATGAAGTCCTTCGCAGAAGTGCGTTGTACATGGAAAATAAACTTGAATTTTCTGCAACACTTAGAGAAAAACCATCAAAAATATTTGAAGCCTAAGGCATAAATTTCAAATGCTCCCCCTCAAATAGTGCACCTCAATTGATTTATCGAACAAGTACATAAATCAATCTTAGTAACAATTATGAAAATCGTGCGGTTTATCAAGATTAGCCTAGATGCATGGTCCCCTAAACATGTAACTATAATTTTGCACGACGGTATGAGTATGAACAAAATATCGCATTTAATCAATTCCGTGTAGATGCAAAGTAACATTGCATAGCAAAACGTGCGATTAAAATATATATATATATATTGTTAATATGTACTATTTATATATATATATTTATTTATTTTTATTATAGTATGGGGTCAGATTATTTTGCTTCGATCATTGTCACGCGTACAATTCAGAAGACACTTGAAAGATTTTATGCCGTCAAGTCATGTCAGCAGACTAAAGTCCTAAGTTCAAAGTATGATCCATTTCGACAACTCTCACTAGGTTCGCTCTAGAACTCATTTATTTGTAACTCGGGATTTTTATATTTATATCACTCAAGTAAACACAAGTCATATTAAGTCAGTTTACCTGTGACCGAGGCGCTCGTAATCATTTCGCCTATGCAAGAGATCGTCGATTTGGAATCAAAGGGACTTTGAAGGATTTTTAATTTGGCTCTAACTTAGAATGGAAGGGAACTTTTGGAAAAGTGAGCTAGCATTATGTCATCTTCCATTCCTTCGTCGTTCTCCGTTTTTTCGGCATTTTTCTCTTTCGTCTTTTTCATCTTTATATTTTGTTGAGTTTATGCACTTGCTCAAGCTGAAGCTCCGGTTCTCCACGAGGCTGAGAGATTATCTAAGGCGAAGTTCTTCTTATTCGTTCTCGGGCCGATATCGTGCTCATTTTCTCTTAATCCCTAGAGAGGTTTCAGAGATTATCGTTTTGAAGAAGTTCACGGTTATGGAATTTGAACCCAAGGCTGTGCTCCTCTTCTCTTTGTCTCGATACAAGACCGGATACAGTTGGAGAAGTTCACTTCGTGGTGCTCCTCTTTCCAGCCGTTCTGAGGAGTGTACGAGATTATCGATGGAGAAGTTCGCAACAAGATCCATGCCCCCTTCTTAAATGACTTGAGATTGTGATAGTCGAGAGGCAGGTTCTTTTGGTCTACTTTTTGAGCGTTGAGCATTCCTCGTGTGCGTTTTTCCACCTCCTTTTGTCATCTTTTTATCCCCTCCTTTCTCGATTGAACATAACGCCGAAATTTGAGATTGTCAGTTGAAGGCTCAAAAGGATTTTCAAATGAAGAAAAGGGATTCGGAGAAGGCTTAAAAGGGATGACTAAAGGCAATGTTAAAGGAATGAAATTTTATATTTGGCCGAGTGAGGAATTTCCGAAGTGCCCTAATCATTTTCCGAACGATCTAATACAAGGCAAGTATGAGGCTAAAAAACACTAGTTAAGACAAGCAATTAATGTGGACACGCTCAAGAATGTATCCTTCGAAAGAAACAGAAGACTAGAAATCTCACTCATATGAAGTTGCTTTGTGTCTAGTGGAGTCTACGAAAGAACTTTAGACATAAGACTGACGGAATTAAGCAATTAATCAGTCGCATGTCAGGGAAACTCAGACGTGACTTAGATCGAGCATCCTAAAGATATCGTCATTACGCTAGTATTGTACTTATATGTATAGTATTTTGGATTTTTAATATTTTAGTTATTTCTATTTAACATACAATATTACACGCAAGATATGGCAGTTAAAGTATAGAAAACACATAGCATAGAATATGTGTACGCGCAGAGGATCACTTAACCAGTGATCACGGAAGATTTAACATTCCTAATTTTCCGACAAGAAATTGGAATCGTTTTTCATCCAGTGCCTTGGTGAAAATGTCAGCTAGTTGAAATTCCGTTTTCACAAGATACATGTCAATGGTGCCCTTTTCTATGTGATCTTTGATAAAGTGATATCGTATGTCTACGTGTTGTGTGCGTGAGTGGTGAACAGGATTACACGTAATCGCAATGGCACTTTGGCTATCGCTATAAATGGGTATATTATTTAAATTGTACCCGTAGTCGTGAAGCACAGTCCGTATCCAGAGCATTCGCGAGCAACAGCTGGCAGCAGCGATGTATTCTGCCTCAGCCGTTGAAGTTGAAAAGCAGTTTTCGTTTCTTTGATGACCATCACACGAGCTTTTCGCCTAGAAATGAGCGCCACTGGATGTGCTTCTCCTTCCATTCGACAACCTGCATAATCAGCGTCAGTATAGCCAATTAATTTGAAATTTGTGCCTTAGGGTACCATAAACCCAAGGTCGAGGTGCCCTCTAGGTAGCAAAGAATCCGCTTGACCGCGAGCATGTGAGATTCTTTGTGGTCGGCTGGGAAACGGGCGCATAGACATGTGGCAAACATGATGTCCGCATGGCTTGAGGTGAGATAGAGAAGAGAGCCGATGATGCTGGGATAAAGTGTAATGTCGAGTCGCTTGTCGAGTGGGATCGGCGTCCAGCTTACATCTTGTTGACACAGGAGTGCTGAGAGGCTTGCTCTGATCTTGATGGAACTTCTTCAGTATGTCTTTGATGTATTTTGTCTGACTTATGAAGATGCCATCTTTGAGCTGCCTGACTTGGAGTCCTAAGAAGAATTGCATCTCTCCCATGTGACTCATCAAATCTCCAAATTTCTTGCACAGGTAGATTTGTTGTTCCGAAGGCTTTGTTGTGGACCGAGATTTCCAATTATTTCTGGTTGTTCATTAAGTTGAGGTAAGTCAGATTCTCCATTTGGATTGAGCGATTCTGATGAGACTTCCTCGTTTTCTATGGTAGGTTCTTCAATGATCTGTGGTAATTCTGAATCAGGTGAGGTGGGGCATTAGAAGAGCTTGGTACATCGGCCACGTCGAGTGGGGGATCCACTAAAGATGTAGCGGTAATAGTGCTTGGCCGATATACGGCTGAAAGAGAGAGTCCAAGTCTTCCAACGCAAGTCAGAGCTTCTTCTGACGTTGAGTCCTGGGTTGTTGCCGTCTCTTGTTGGTTTTGTGCCAATGCACCAGTGAAAACAGGTTATGAACTGTTATGATCAGAAGCCAACGGGTTTGGCATGGGTTCTGGACTGATGTGACCAGAAGCCATTTGGTTTCGCACGGGTCCTGAACTGAGGTGTGCAGGAACCATTTCTACCACTTCGTGGAAAGTGACATTGTAGCTGTCTTTGATTGAGTGGTTGGACTTGATGTATACTCGTATGCCTTTGAGGTTGATGTATACTCTGCCGTTCGCCACAAAGCACTTGCACTCGAAGACTTTCAAAAAGGAAATATTGGGTACGCGCTTGTTTTTTGTCTCGTAAGGAGTCTTTTCGAAGCGCTTGTGAACCACCATCCTATTTTGAGTAAAGTAGGCAGTATTTACTGCTTCAGCCTATAGGAAGTGTAGGAGGCCAGAATAAACCAGCATCTTACTTGCTGCTTCCACTAGAGTTCTGTTCTTTATTTTCAACGACACCGTTTTGTTGAGGCGTCTTGGCGGCTGAGAATTGCTGACTAATCCCATTTTGTGAAAGAAATCACTGAGGTACTTTTTCTTGAACTCAGTGCCATTATTCGTTCTGATGGTCTGGATAGTCTGCTGAAGCAAATTCTTAGTAGCGTTCACAAAACTAATGACCAAGTTCGCTGTCTCATCCTTAGTTCGGAGGAACTTCATCCATGTGTAGTGGGAGTAATCATCAACGATAACTACTACGTATTTCCGCTCACTAATACTCTGTGTCTGCATAGGTCCGCAGAGTCCATATGAAGCAATTCCAAAGGATGTGAAGTGGAGGCAACTAGCTTGATGTGATGAGTCGCTCGCTTCATTTTTCCTAGTTGACATGCCGAATACTGATGCTCTTTTTGTAGGATAATTGTTGGCAGACCGTGAACCAACTTTTTCGTTGATAGTCGTTGAAGAGCTTTCATATTGAGATGAGATACTCATTGATGCCATAAGCTGCTTCTCTCAATTGTAATCTGGGAGATGAGGCAAACAGCTGTCGTGGTCCGCACGGACGTCAGATTGATCGTGGATTTGACTTCCGAAGTCCTTGGAGGAGTTCGTTGTTCTGACTGTCCAATATTCTGCACCGATCAGCATGAAAGACCACCTGGAATCCTTTGTCGCAGAATTGGCCTATGCTGAACAAGTTATGGCGGAGACCTTCGACGTAAGAGACATCCTTTCGTCAGATTTTCCATAATGATACCCCAAAATCAAAGAATGGGGGCTGAGTCGTTGTTCCCAAATCTAACTTTTCCATTCGGTCGTTCTTTGTAGTTGCTCAACAGCTCTTGTATTCTCGTTATGTGTGTGGAGAAACCAGAGTCGAGGTACCACACATAATGGATCTGCAAAAACAAGTTAGAGGGCTTTAGGTACCCACTTGTAAATGGTCCTCTCAGATTAACAGATTTTGAGGTGGGTTCAGATATGGTTCCTAAGCTGTTGTGAGTTGGAGCTTTAGCGACCCAAGTCATCTTCAAAGAAGTTGATTTGGGTTTGCCCATCGTAAAAGACTTGGCCTTTACGACTTTCGTCCTTTTAGGCGGAGATTTAGGAACCCATTTCGGTTGAACCTTACAGGGAGGAATAAATTTCAGCACGGACAAATGCTTTAGTAGGCTTGAGCGTGGAAAAGATCTTTTCATTGGATAGTCCCTAAGGTGCTTGGGGGATTCGATCCTAACGGGATACTTAGGTGAGAACAAGCATGAATAGCGCCATATGCTTTCTTTATGATTTGATCTTGTTTCCTACGGGTCATCCTAGAAGCATTTGTCTTAGAATAATTGTCCTTTATTGCTGAAGTAGAGCCTGTTCCGAAATTAGTGCTTCTAAGTTTGGTAGGCTTTAAGGAGCAAGTAGAAGCAATTATTTGAGAGTGGAAACAACTCTTTTATTTCTACGAGTGTCTTCTATTTTCATAGAAGGAGATAAATTCTTATAAGCAGCCAAATCTAGGGGCTCCTTCTCTATTTTTAGACTAGACACTCTCGCCTTCCACTCTAGTGCTGGCTCTACGCTCCCTGTAGACGTAAGCAAAGTAGGATTAAAGTTAGAATTTTCTGTTTATTTTCAATTTTCTGATTGAAGGCGCTTTTTATTTCTTCATGCTTTTCAGAATGATATTCTCTTTTGAAGGCGATGCGTGAGAAATGGCTTTTGTGATGGAGGAAGCAGTGAGATTTTCCATCTCTTTTTGGAATTCTGTCTTTTCAGCTTCAAAATTCTCTCTTACTTTATCTAATGCAGCTCATAATTCCTCTATCTGCTTCAAGATAGGAGGTTTGTAGGGAGAATTTTTAGAATGTATGCGTTTAGCTTCCTTGATTTCCGTTTGAGGCTCAGAACGTAGAACTAAATCACAGACAGGCGTTAAGGGTATTTCCCAAGATTTGTTGCTGTTATTTAGTTCTTTATGTCGAAGGGGGTTTGGGCCCTATGTGTGGCTCTTCTCTTAGATAACTCTAAAGCCTCTAGATCGTCTGCTTTAGTGAAGTGCCTAAGAGTGTCCTAAAGCCATGTATTTACCGATTTTATGCTTCTTTTATCTTTAAGACACAAGGTTAGTGAAACCTAAAACTTCAATGAGATTATAGAATTCTATATCCTTGGGCTGATTTAAGAAAATAGTTTGTTCAATTTGTCCCCTTCGAGTAAGAAGATCGTCTAATTTCTTTATTTTTGCGTACAGCTTCTTACGTTCTTCTCCTATGGCTTAGAAGCTCGAATAGCTAGTGAGAGCTTAAGACTTAGTGAGACTAGGAACCTTCAAATTATGAATCCTCCAAAAGGGACACATGATCTAAAAGTTAGAAGTTAGAAGACAGGCTAGAAAATAACTACAATTGCTTGATTATAAGTCTCAATGAGAAAGCTAATCTCAATTGTAGATCAACGTAAGGGACTTCCAAGACCACCCACCCGGAAGCCGAATTAGATAAATCTAATACTAAGGTTTGTGAACTTGTGAAAGATCTAGATGCCTGTAAAGCCGCCAGACGGTGGAACATAGGGCAACTGAGTCGTCGATAAGTTTGCCCTTCTGCTCCTTCTGAATCTCGCTTATGTCTTCCTCGTGCTGTGCGAGATTGTCAAACATGGCATCGATATCCAACTCCTCAAGGTCTTTATTCTATCGGATCTGAGTGGATATCTTTTTCCATTCTGAGGGCATAGAGGAAAGAAATCTGATGTTGGTTTCCATGTTTGTCTTAGTGATTTCGATTTTCCTCATTTCATTCAAGAGAGTGAAATATATATCTGGTAGAGATCATGTAGGCACTCCTCCGATTTAGCTCTAAATGAATCGTAGGCTGTGAGAATATTAACCTTATTGGCCTTGATATCGACTTCTGTTCGTTGCATCATCTTGTGCAGCTCATCCTACATACCCTTGCGGTTGGAATACTATCGATCTGTCGATAGATATCATTTGGGATTCCTTACATAATAGTGTTCCTGGCTATTAGGTCAGCTTTCGCTCTCACTCTTCCTCCGCAATATATTCCCTAGCTCTTTCAGTCGCCTAGAGGCAGGAATTGGAGGGTTTGCAGTGTTGTCACCAGGTACATTTACCCAGAACTGAGCTGGACCTTGCTCAAGTGATGAGAAAAGGTATTCTGCTTGTTCCTTTAGCTCTATAAAGTTCAGAAATCGGATTCTCCAAACTGTATATTCGCCTCTTGAGAATCGAGGGACATTGTCGTTTCCAAGTGAGTAGGCATCCATTTTATCTTCTAGAGTTGATGAAGGATCTTCATTTGTTGTTCTGATAGTTTGGACTGATGTTACGTGCTTCACAAGTAGCAAATTGGTTAGTAGTGTTTGATATTAAAACAGTCGATATTTTCGATATATTTCCGATTCAATCTTTAGAGTTGGATAGAAAATCAATTCGTCAAAGTAAAATGTAGGAGGTGCTGTTCTCGTCCAAGAAAGTCTTGGTCAGCTAAAAATTTTACGAGCGAAAAAAATTCAAAATCTTTCGGTCGAGAAAAATTTCTTAATCGTGAATTTATTTCGATTGCAAAGAAACAATACGTATAGTGAGTTTCTCGCTAAGTCAAAATAAATTCCTTGTCTGGAAAAGTTTCTCGGACGCAAATGATTTTCGCTTAGTTAAACTTAAAAAGTCTGTCCGAAAAAGTTTTTTGACGGTAAGTTTTGCGCGCGCGCAAAGTCAAAATTGGTCTTCGTCGAAAAAGATTTTCGTTTAGTAATGCTCGAGAAATTTTTCTACTAAAGTCGTTCTTGATAAAGACGACTTTAAGTCCGACTTTGTATTCTGATCGAGAAAACAAGTTTTCAATCGAGAAATTAACCTGATTGAAGAACCCAGCACGAAAAATTGAAATTATCGCAAAAAATCACACAATATACTTAACACTGATTCAAGCAAAAACGATGATGAGACTGTGAAATTATAGGTAATTGTCGTAATCAGATGATGAATACGCACGAACACACAATTAAACACGTCATGAAGCAAAATATATCGAATTTGAACAAAATCAGTACGTGTTCAAACTGTTCTTCTCAGATCAAATCGAATTTGCTAAATGAAGTTCAAGCAGCTACGGATCTAATCGCTATCAATGTATATCACTACAATAAGCACAGAAACATCAAATTCAAACCAATTAAGCACAGAATTAAGCAAATCAGATCGAATATCGATTTTCGTGCCAAACTGTTCTTGGCACGAAAGAGTTTCGGAATTAAATTTTCGATCCGAATTCTAACAATTTTGATTCAAAACAGAATGAATCTGCTCTGATACCAATTGTTAGGTCCTGAATTATCAACTCTAAGATCCTAGACTCGAATTCTTAGGTAATTGATTAGGACTGTAAAGATCAAAATATCGGTCGAAAACCTTTGTTGAGAGCACTTGAGAAAATTTCGCTTAGAGTGAGAAGTATTTGTGTTTTCTCTAGAAATCGAATTGCAAGCCTTTCGGATCAAATTCTGAAACCTTCTCTATTAGCTCAATGTTTGTACATCTATTTATACCAAACATACTTGGTACAAATAACAAACTAAGTTCTAATCTAAAGACAAATACAAGAAACGCCCAATCTACGAATACAGCTAATAAATCAAGGCACAATTTAGAAATGATATTCTACACCTAGAAGGCGCCTCTAACTCGCATAATTTCCCCGAGTGTTTCGTGCATGCTCGTGAAATGCATGCTGCATCAATGCCATAACGCTTACCAAAATCATGAAACCACGTCATATAAATGCACATAGGCACGTAAGCACTAAGTCAACATAATCACATAAGTTAGGCACGTACAACAAGTTATGTGTTGTAGTTGATTTCCACTTACCTGTCTTCCGTCACTCACTAGCTAATGACCCGGTGAGGTTTCTAGTTTCCGTCCCTTAGCACAAAAACTATCATGTCAGTACCCTATCGAAATTACTTGACTATCAAATTCCCAAGTCATATAATATAGTTTTCTAAGCTATGATTCGCGAAATAAACTTAATTTGTGAACTAATTTTGGACTTAGGATTCGTGAAATTTGAATGACTCGCGTACTAACATAGACTTATGATGCTGTTTGGATGACTCGTGAACCAATCCTAATTCGTGAAATGTCTTCAAGCACACTTCGCGAAGGCTCCAAGAATTTAACCTAGTTTGCACTTTATCAATTTCGCGACATCTCACACATTCGTTTCGCGAAATGCTCTACTCACACGACTCGCGATCCTACTTCTTCCCATATTAATTCGCGAACTAGTCTTAAGTCGCGACATGTACTTTACTTCGCGACCTTGTGTAGTTCGCGAACTACTTAGGTCCCATCGCGAAGAACACCTTACTATTGACTAAGTTCTTTAGGTTCTAACAAATCGTGTACCACATAAGATCCACGAACTCCTTTGGTTTATATATCGTCAAGTTGACCTAGTTCCCGACCTATCATCTTCACGAATTGCTCTACTTTGCGAACTCCTACGACTTATTTTAGGTTCGCGAATTGAAGCTCATAGCATGGTCATGATTCGCCAAGCTCGCCTAACATCGTGAAGCCATACATGTGAAACCCTTTTTTGGATTCGTGAAATATATTTTGTGACTTATGGGACACGTGAACCCTTCTAGATTTAGGTTTGCGAAGTTAGTCCCATTGCTCGTGAAGTGTTGGTGTTACACCACTTCGCGAAGTAGAATTTTCGTGGATTCGTGAAATGACCATGGTGTGAAGTTCCCAATTCGTGACTTACTCTCTTTGCTAACTACTTCGCGAAGTGCATGGATTCGCCAACTTGTACAATTCGTGAAGTTGACCCCCCAAGCTACGTGATTCGTCAAGTTCTAATTCCCTCATGCCCGATTAGCAAACCTAGGGTTCGCCTAGTGTTTCCCACTTCACGAAGTCACCATTTCGCCTAGTCAATTCGCGACATCTACGGAGTTCGCGACTTGCTATGGACTCGACCACTTGCATGGAGTTCGTGACTTGTTGAACCCGCGGAAATCTCACTTCGCGAACCCATGCGAGTGAAGGAACGTAGTTCGCGAACTTTGTGTCCCCAATGGTTCGCGACTCTCATCACGACAAACACCCTCTAACCCACGAAGCTTCTAAGTTTTCGATCAACTACCTCCTTTTCTCAAGAACACGTTGAAGATCTTCAGAACTTCAAAAACCCTAAAAATCCATTTGACTATGGGACATGATTTTGGGCAGATTTTCGAGTTAACATCCTAAACATGTTAAATCTAAACTTGGAACCTAAAATCATAAAGTAAAGACGTAGAAAGCATAGAGAATTCATACCTTCTTCAAAGCTAGGGTTCGATCCTTTCCCTTCTCTCTACTTAACGTTTTTAGTGTGATAAGTGGATTATTGTTCTTGATAAAATATCTCAAGCTTAGGTATAAGGATGGGACTTAATGTGGCGTGGGTTTTCCATAATTTAATAAAATTTTGTCTCTAAAGTTTTATCCTTAATGATTTGGGCCAAGTCATAGCCATAGCCCAAGTCTCCATTCTTGCTAACATTATTACCTCACTCTTTCCTATTCCGTACTTTCGAAAATCCCTAAATTAAACATCACATAATCACATTTTTAATGTGCACGAAATCCACATAGTCACGTAAGCACAAAATTCATATATTCACTTGAGCATCAATCATATAGGCATAAATCGTGCACGCAAGTTTATTGGCCAAACTAGCTTACGGGGACTCGGGTTCTACAACCTACCAAAGAACGATGTCGCTTACTCCCTTACAAAGAAGCAGCCCGTTAATTTTGAAGCGTCTGGTTCTAATTTTTGTAATAGGCATCAATTGTGTGCTAAGAATTATCTTGTTGAAACCTCCATCTATTATTCTTAAGCCTGTAATGACTACTAAGTATCGTAACTTCTATTCCAGCTGTAGGACCCGGTCCCCGAAAATTAGGTCGGCCAATAAATTATGTGTACGACTTAGGTGATTTTACGTTCATTTCGTATATGATATATGCCTATGCGATGTACGAATTTTATGCTCGTGATTTATATGTGGATTACGTGCGATTAAGCGCCAAGGAAATTTTTGGTGTTCATAAGGACCCCAAATGCATGAAGAGGATTTTCGAAAATAGTGAATGAAAGGACTAACCATAGTTGGGCTAGGAATTTATTTTGGTCTAAGGAATTAAAATGGTGCAAATTTATGAGAAAGGCCCAAATAAGAGACAAGTTCCCAAAAGTGGGAAAAACCCATATCTATCCAACAAAAAATACAAGATAAATATCTAACCAACAACCCAAACCCTAATTTCCACTCTCTAACCATCGACACCCAAAAGCAAGGAAAGGGCAAGAGGAAAGAACCAAGGCAAAATTCGGACAAAGAGCACTCAAATCAGCTTAGGATTTCGAAATTGGTAAGTAAAATACTCTCCCTAAGCTCTTAATTTCGTATAGTATGGGTAGTTGAAGGTATTAATGGCATTAAAGGCAAGTAGTGGAGAAGACTTTGAAAACCCTAATGCGAGATATAAGCTCTAGTGGTAGGGTCTCGGAATTAAGAAAAAACCAGTGTTACGAGATATAAGCTCTGGTAGGGTCTCGAATTAAGCAAAAACCAGTGTTACGATTGTTCCACATACGAGAGAACCTAGGAATTTTAGTCCCGAGCAAGAACCACACGATTTGGGTAACAAGAAGGAATGAAATACAGAGCTTCGACGGGATGAATTAGGAAGAAGGTAGTTTCGATTAAGTGAACAGTTGAGTCTCGATCGAAAGTGAGAAATCAGAGAATTAATTTTTAGAACTTCGGGTGACATAAGAAACACGAATTCAATTTGATTCAAATTAATTTTGAATAGTCAATTCGATAGGATATGAGTTTCGATCGAAAAACATCTTAATGCATGAGTATCGATCGAACCTGATTTCCAATTCATGCAATTGATCGAAAGTGGCTAACCATTTTGCATGGTTTCGATCGAAACCTATGATGTCAATAATCATGCAAGACACGGCGAAACACCAGACAATTGAAGTTGGAATCGGGCGAAACCCTGAAATTGATTGAAAATAGCCGATTAAACGAGTTTCGACCGAAGCAAAACTCGACCAAACTCATCCAAGCCATGCAATAAATTTAAGTTGATCTCCCTACCATGCATGGTTTCGAGCGAAAGTGGTGACGCCATGCACACGTAAGAACACGGCGAAACTCAAGTCGATCGAAAGTGGAATCGATCGAAAACCCTCAAATTAAATTGAATTCGGCGAAACTCTAATCAATCGATCGAAACTAGATAATTGAGAAGGTTCGATCGAAGGAAAACTCGGCGAAACTAGTATTGTTTCGAGCGAAACCAATTCGTGATAAATGCCAAATTGAAATCAGGTTGAGCTAAATGAGTTTCGATCGAAAGTGACTAGCGAATGTGACTTTCGATCGAAAGCAACTAGAGGATTGGTTTCGGGCGAAACTCATGTAAATTAGAAATTCAATTCGACGAAATCGAATTAGGAGAAACCAAGTAACATTAAGTGACTTTCGCCGAGCCCCTTTGGGAGAGAAATTCCAATCCTGTAACCCATATATATAAGGTCATGAGCTATAGAAGTCAAGGGACTTAGGAAATTTAAAAGGCGTGAATCAATTTACTTGAAGTCTAGGAAATTTCACCAGTTCAAATAATTTAAAAGAAGGAATTTAATTACTTCGACGAATTAGCTAAGGAAGCAACGTACTAACCCCCTAACCTTTTATTTAAAAGGTCGTACAATAGGAGCAAACGGGGAGGACATCAATTACGCTTGGACAACCAGTAAGTAGAAATTCAACTACGACACGTAACTTGCTTGCGTCCACCTATATGAACTACGTGCTCGTGTATTTTATGCGGAACGTGTACGTTAAGACATGATAAATTTATATGCATGATGGTATGATTTGCATAAGTACATGGGCATAGCATGAGCATCTGCACGCATGAGTAGTACGTAAGGAGCGAAGTATGAGCGTGCATAAGATCGCCAGTGTGCGATGTATACTCGCCGATATTGGCGTGTGTGTCGACTCGAATGAAGAGTCACGGCTCCCCTATGCAGCCTTGGCAAAAGAAGCCATAAGGCCTGTATAAGAGGCTGGGGAATACCCCGTATGCGGGAGATGCAACCTGGAGGATGCGGCTCGGGGCACGCACTGAGTAAGGGAAGATTCCTGCGGGTGACCTTCTAGCGCGTAAAGCACTAACCGGGAGGGAAGATTCCTTCGGCTCCGCGGTTAGTGGCCTCGGTGATGGCTACCAGTGAGAAGCGTCCGCGTGGAGGCCACACTGAGTAAGGGAAGATTCCTTCAGGTGACCTTCTGGTGTGTGAGAACCTCCACACATGAGATCTCTATGAAATGGCGCATAGAGGATAGAAGCCGAGGGCCCGTGCGAAGTAAGAGTAGAAGAAAAAGAGTAAGAGCGTAAGAAAAGAGTACGAGAATGAGGAAAAAGAGTACGAGCGTTAGAAAACGATGGCGTGGATTGTCGATCGTTAGGACACGTGCATCATGCATAATTTCTGCTTACTGAGCCTCGGTGGCTCATTGTTTATGTTACGTGTTGTAGGTACGGGCGATCACGGTACGTGATCAAACTTTTATGCGAGGCCGATCTTTTGACGCAATCCGACCGCTTTTGAGGTGGGAGTGTGTGTATGGATGACGACCTGTGAAGGCCGGGCGCATAGGGAGCTTTTGGCTGCACACACACACACTTGTACTTTGTGTAGACACGATTTCGATGATTTGTAGAACGAATTACGAATATTCTTTCGGAGAAGGTCATGTGCGCTGCCTACCTGCTAAGGGGGAGTGCCGGACACTGGTGGCAAACCGTCTCAGCCGTCGAAAACCCCCTAACGATGAGCTGGGATAGGTTTAAGGAGATCTTCAGGGGAAAGTACTACACCGCCCCTGTCAGAGCACAGCGGATGATTGAGTTCATCAACCTCCGCCAAGGAGCAATGACAGTGCGGAGTACATCAGGAAGTTTGAGCAGCTTTCAAGGTTCGCTGCTCATATGGTTAGCACGGACACGCTCAAGATCGAGCGGTTCATGGAAGGGCTGAAGCCCGAGTTATATCGGGATGTAAGTATGGCGGGAGTGCAAGGGGCCACGTATGCACAAGTGGCTGAGAGAGCGCTCGTGGCGGAGCAGGCCGAGTCTAGAATAGCTCGCGCCCAAGAAGCTAAGCGCAAGTTTGTACAAGGGCCACAAGGGAGCGGAAGCAACCCAAAGAGGCAGTTCGTGGCCAGGGGTGGAAAACCAAATTTCCCGAATCGACCGAGACCACCCCCACAGTTCAACCCAAACCAGGGTAGACCCCAGTTGGACCTACCCGTATGCCCAAAGTGTGCACGGAGGCACACGGGAGTCTGCCACTCCCAGAATGCCGTCTGCTTCAAATGTGGCAAGACGGGTCACTATCTGAGGGCATGTCCGGAAGGTGGATCCGGAAACCAAGCTAGGAACCAGATAGAGCCTCCAAGGGTACCGGCCAGGGTCTATACTATAACCTCTGAAGAAGCAGAAAACAACCCGGCCGTAGTAACAGGTACCCTCATCGCCTATGGAACACCCACATGCATCCTAGTCGACTCAGGAGCGACACACTCGTTCGCGTCCACTAAGTATGTCGTGAGAGTAGGAGTCACGCCTCACCGAGCTGAGTGCGAATTTAGGGTAACAGTTCCGAACGGGAATCCCACCCAAACTAATCAGGTTTTATGGGATTGTCCAATAGTAATCGGGACAAGGAACTGCCATTGACCTCATAATTATTCCCATGAATGACTATGAGGTGATCCTTGGAATGGATTGGCTATCGAAGTACGGAGCTGTCATAGACTGCCACCGCAAGATAGTCACGCTCAATACGGGAGGGAATGACCCCCTTAAGTTCGTAGGAACTAGCAAGGGACCATGATCTCAATGATATCAGCGTTGAAAGCCCAACGACAGATCAGATCAGGATGCGAAGCCTATTTGGTATTTGCTATCAAAGCGGAAGAGAACGCTTCCCGAAGTTCGAGGAAATGCCGATAGTAAAGGACTTTCCCGACGTTTTTCCCGAGGAGTTACCGGGACTACCACCCGAACGGGAAATAGAGTTCGCTATAGATCTGGTACCTGGAGCGGCACCAGTATCTAAGGCCCCATATCGGCTAGCACCGACGGAGATGAAGGAATTGAAGGATCAACTCGATGAACTCATGCAGAAGGAGTTCATACAACCGAGTTTCTCTACTTGGGGAGCGCCGGTGCTATTCGTGAAAAAGAAAGACGGATCCATGAGATTGTGCATAGACTACAGGGAGTTGAACAAGTTAACGATAAAGAACAACTACCCACTCCCTAGGATAGACGATCTGTTCGATCAACTACAGGTGCAACGGTTTTCTCTAAGATCGACTTGAGATCGGGCTATCATCAATTAAGGATTCGGAAGGAAGATGTCCCGAAGACGGCCTTTAGTACCCGTTATGGCCATACGAATTTCTAGTGATGCCATTCGGGTTGACTAATGCGCCCGCAGCTTTTATGGACTTAATGAACGGGTGTTCAAACCTATCTAGATAGGTTTGTCATCGTCTCATTGATGACATCCTAGTTACTCGAAAACAAAGGAGGAGCACGAAGAACACCTGAAAACAGTTCTAGGAACACTACGGGATAAGCAACTTTATGCCAAGTTCAAGAAGTGTGACCAAGTCGCATTCTTGGGGCATATAGTATCAGGAGCAGGAATTTCCGTAGACCCGAACAAGATAGAAGCCATCAGCAATTGGCCCAGACCGACCAATGTGACGGAAGTACGAAGTTTCCTCGGTCTGGCGGGTTACTACCGGAAATTTATCAAGGACTACTCTAAGATAGCATCGACACTGACGAGGCTGACCAAGAAGAATACGCCTTTTCAGTGGACCGTAGAATGTGAACGGAGCTTCCAAGAGTTGAAAGAAAGACTTACGACGGCCCCAGTTCTCACAATACCTCGGGAACTGGAGGATTCACCGTGTATAGCGATGCGTCGAAGAATGGGGTTAGGGTGTGTGCTAATGCAGAATGGGAATGTAGTAGCATACGCTCTCGTCAACTAAAAGAGTACGAGAAAAACTACCCGACGCACGACTTAGAACTGGCAGCAGTGGTCTTTGCTCTCAAGATATGGAGGCATTACCTCTACGGAGAGCGGTTTGAGATATACACTGACCACAAGAGCCTCAAGTACTTCTTTACGCAAAAAGAGCTAAACATGAGGCAAAAGGAGGTGGTTGGAGTTAGTTAAGGATTACGACTGCGTAATCAACTACCACCCAGGCAAGGCGAAAATAGTAGCCGATGCCTTAAGTCGAAAAGCAGTCAGTGCAGAACTGCAACTGTGGATGTAGAAGTCGTAAGGTTAGGCGAAGTTGAGGCGCAGCTAGCAGCCTTAACTTTGCAACCAACACTGCTGGAGCAAATTAAGACGGCGCAAGGAGCAGACGAGTTGTATGCAAAGATTAAGGAGGCACAGCCGGAACAACCGACGGGATACCTCGTGATACGGGAAGATGGACGGTTATACTTCAAGAATCGGTTGTATGTGCCAGACGACGTCGAACTACGACGGCTAATAATGACGGAAGCACACGCTACGGCGTACTCGGTACATCCAGGAGCGACGAAGATGTACAGAAACCTCAAAGAAAACTACTGGTGGCCAGGCATGAAAAAGGACATCGCGACCTTCGTGAGTCAGTGCCTGACGTGCCAGCAGGTCAAGGCCGAGCACCAAAGGCCGGCAGGAACCCTGCAACCGTTACCCATTCCGGAATGGAAATGGGATAACATCACCATGGACTTTGTAGTAGGACTGCCTAGAAATGCGAAAGGGCATGACCGCGATTGGGGTAATCGTCGATCGACTAACCAAGTCGGCCCACTTCCTACCCATTAGTACGACGTTTTCCATGGAACGGTACGCGGAGCTCTATATTCAAGAAATAGTGCGACTGCACGGCGTTCCATCCTCAATAGTCTCGGATCGCGACTCCAGATTTCTTTCGAAATTCTGGACGAGCTTGCAAAAGGCGATGGAACGAGGCTATCCTTTAGTACCGCCTACCACCCGCAGACAGATGGTCAATCCGAGCGAACGATACAGACATTGGAGGACATGCTGCGAGCATGCGTACTCGATTTCAAAGGAAATTGGAGTAAGTACCTCCCACTGATCGAGTTCACGTACAACAACAGCTACCACGTCACCATTGGGATGGCACCGTACGAAGCGCTACATGGGCGTAGGTGCAGATCCCCAGTACATTGGGACGAGGTTGGCGAAACGGGCAGTGTTAGGCCCTGACATAGTACGAGAAATGACGGAAGCCATTACCACCATACGCGAAAGAATGCGAACGGTGCAGAGACGACAGAAGAGCTACGCTGACCGAAGACGTCGACCACTGGAATTCAAAGAAGACGATATGGTGTTTGTTAAAGTATCGCCGATGAAGGGCGTGAAAAGATTTGGGAAGAAAGGAAAGCTGAGTCCTAGGAATATAGGACCATTTAGGATACTGAAAAGGGTTGGCGAGCTAGCATACCAATGGAGCTGCCTGCGTCACTATCGCAAGTGCATGACGTGTTCCACGTCTCGACGCTGCGGAAATATCTAGCGGACCCGAACCACGTGCTAGGAAACGAGTCTCTACATCAACAATTGAAGCCGGATCTGAGTTACGAGGAGACTCCGGTGGAAATATTGATGTACGAGACTAAGAAGCTTAGGAATAAGAATATTCCCTTAGTGAAAGTACTGTGGCGGAACCAATCCACGGAAGAGGCCACATGGGAACGGGAGGATGAAATGAGAATTCGTTACCCCGAGCTGTTTTACACGGGCTGATTTCGGGGGCGAAATCCTCCTTAAGGGGGGGAGGATGTAGGACCCCTGTCCCCGGAAACTAGGTCGGCCAATAAATTATGTGTACGACTTAGGTGATTTTACGTTCATTTCGTATATGATATATGCCTATGCGATGTACGAATTTTATGCTCGTGATTTATATGTGGATTACGTGCGATTAAGCGCCAAGGAAATTTATTTTGGTCTAAGGAATTAAAATGGGTGCAAATTTATGAGAAAGGCCCAAATAAGAGACAAGTTCCCAAAAAGTGGGAAAAGCCCATATCTTATCCAACAAAAAATACAAGATAAATATCTAACCCAACAACCCAAACCCTAATTTCCACTCTCTAACCATCGACACCCAAAGCAAGGAAAGGGCAAGAGGAAAGAACCAAGGCAAAATTCGGACAAAGAGCACTCAAATCAGCTTAGGATTTCGAAATTGGCAAGTAAAATACTCTTCCCTAAGCTCTTAATTTCGTATAGTATGGGTAGTTGAAGGTATTAATGGCATTAAAGGCAAGTAGTTGGAGAAGACTTTGAAAACCCTAAATGCGAGATATAAGCTCTTGGTAGGGTCTCGAATTAAGCAAAAAACCAGTGTTACGATTGTTCCACATACGAGTTAGAACCTAGGAATTTTAGTCCCGAGCAAGAACCACACGATTTGGGTAACAAGAAGGAATGAAATACAGAGCTTCGACGGGATGAATTAGGAAGAAGGTAGTTTCGATTAAGTGAACAGTTGAGTCTCGATCGAAAGTGAGAAATCAGAGAATTAATTTTAGAACTTCGGGTGACATAAGAAACACGAATTCAATTTGATTCAAATTAATTTTGAATAGTCAATTCGATAGGATATGAGTTTCGATCGAAACACATCTTAATGCATGAGTATCGATCGAACTGATTTCCAATTCATGCAATTGATCTAAAGTGGCTAACCATTTTGCATGGTTTCGATCGAAACCTATGATGTCAATAATCATGCAAGACACGGCGAAACACCAGACAATTGAAGTTGGAATCGGGCGAAACCCTGAAATTGATTGAAAATAGCCGATTAAACGAGTTTCGACCGAAGCAAAACTCGACGAAACTCCATCCAAGCCATGCAATAAATTTAAGTTGATCTCCCTACCATGCATGGTTTCGAGCGAAAGTGGTGACGCCATGCACACGTAAGAACACGGCGAAACTCAAGTCGATCGAAAGTGGAATCGATCGAAAACCCTCAAATTAAATTGAATTCGACGAAACTCTAATCAATCGATCGAAACTAGATAATTGAGAAGGTTTCGATCGAAGGAAAACTCGGCGAAACTAGTATTGTTTCGAGCGAAACCAATTCGTGATAAATGCCAAATTGAAATCAGGATTTGAGCTAAATGAGTTTCGATCGAAAGTGACTAGCGAATGTGACTTTCGATCGAAAGCAACTAGAGGATTGGTTTCGGGCGAAACTCATGTAAATTAGAAATTCAATTCGACGAAATCGAATTAGGAGAAACCAAGTAACATTAAGTGACATTCGCCGAGCCCCTTTTGGGAGAGAAATTCCAATCCTTTAACTTAAGGAATTTACTAAGGATCGAAACCCATATATAAGGTCATGAGCTATAGAAGTCAAGGGACTTAGGAAATTTAAAAGGGCGTGAATCAATTTACTTGAAGTCTAGGAAATTTCACCAGTTCAAATAATTTAAAAGAAGGAATTTAATTACTTCGACGAATTAGCTAAGGAAGCAACGTACTAACCCCCTAACCTTTTTATTTAAAAGGTCGTACAATAGGAGCAAACGGGGAGGACATCAATTACGCTTGGACAACCAGTAAGTAGAATTCAACTACGACACGTAACTTGCTTGCGTCCACCTGTATGAACTACGTGCTCGTGTATTTTATGCGGAACGTGTACGTTAAGACATGATAAATTTATATGCATGATGGTATGATTTGCATAAGTACATGGGCATAGCATGAGCATCTGCACGCATGAGTAGTACGTAAGGAGCGAAGTATGAGCGTGCATAAGATCGCCAGTGTGCGATGTATACTCGCCGATATTGGCGTGTGTGTCGACTCGAATGAAGAGTCACGGCTCCTCTATGCAGCCTTGGCAAAAGAAGCCATAAGGCCTGTATAAGAGGCTGGGGGAATACCCGTATGCGGGAGATGCAACCTGGAGGACGCGGCCCGGGGCACGCACTGAGTAAGGGAAGATTCCTACGGGTGACCTTCTAGCGCGTAAAGCACTAACCGGGAGGGAAGATTCCTTCGGGTGACCTCCGCGGTTAGTGGCCTCGGTGATGGCTACCAGTGAGAAGCGTCCGCGTGGAGGCCACACTGAGTAAGGGAAGATTCCTTCAGGTGACTTTCTGGTGTGAGAACCTCCACACATGAGATCTCTATGAAATGGCGCATAGAGGGATAGAAAGCCGAGGGCCCGTACGAAGTAAGAGTATAAGAAAAAGAGTAAGAGCGTAAGAAAAGAGTACGAGAATGAGGAAAAAGAGTACGAGCGTTAGAAAACGACGGCGTGGATTGTCGATCGTTAGGACACGTGCATTCATGCATAATTTCTGCTTACTGAGCCTCGGTGGCTCATTGTTTATGTTACGTGTTGTAGGTACGGGCGATCACGGTACGTGATCAAACTTTTATTCGAGGCCGATCTTTTGACGCAATCCGACCGCTTTTGAGGTGGGAGTGTGTGTATGGATGACGACCTGTGAAGGCCGGGCGCATAGGGAGCTTTGGCTGCACACACACACACACTTGTACTTTGTGTAGACACGATTTCGATGATTTGTAGAACGAATTACGAATATTCTTTGACATGTATATAAGACTTCCGCACGCACGTTTAAAATGAAAAAAAAAGTTTGTTCGCATTTTTACGTACTCGCACGATAACAAAGCATTAACACTTAGATTTAGAACGGGATACGAGGGCGGGACGACGGGTCCTGACACCAGCCATAGTGATTGTAGCATCCGGGTCCTCGCAAGCAAATAAATGCCAATCAATTAGCGTACATGTTGGTGTTTATGTGGCTAAGTTAATTTCATGCTTACACGATTCTATAAAATGCAAGTCAATGTGATTATAGGAATTACTCGTTTAGTGATTTATGAATTTTGTGCAAATAATCACATGTCTTATGACACCCAATTTGTTTAGAAATTTTTGAAATATAGGATAGGAGATAATAATAATGATAGGATTGGGCTATGTTATTTTATTGTTTTGGGCTAGTATCATTAATGAGCTAGATTTGGGCACTAGGCCCAAGACAATTAAAGATTAACTTAGGTGGGGGACAAGTTCCTTAAATGGGGGAGATATTTCGTCACCCATGCCCCATCCACCACACCTTTGACCAATTAAAATCTAGCTAAAACTTCCAATTTCACAAACTCAAGAAGCCATCGAAAGTGGGAAGCAAGAAGAAGTCGATTAGGAAAACTCTACTAAAATCTTGGGATAGGTATGATTTTCCTACCATAGTTCTATATTTTATCCAAGTAAACGTGTGTTTTAAGGAGTGTAAACATGAGAATATAATATGCTAGGGTTGTGCGAATTTCAAGTCTTTAAGAATGTGTTTTCTCATCATGACTTTTGCGTCTTAGGTTAATGTTCTAAGAGTTATAAGGCACGAAAATGATATAATTAGCGATATATGAGTTAGTTCTTGAAGGGTTGAGAAAATACTCAGAAAGCTCGATTTAGGGTTCTTAAAATTCAAATCGGCCTTCAAATATTCTTGAGAAAAGTCGTATTTTGATCCTTATAGCTAGTTCTCCATGAATCGAGAAGTGTTTTTAGGAGTTGAGCCCGCGGGACACCGAGTTCGCAAACCTAATCCTTAGCGAAAGGAGGTTCGCGAACCCTAAATCTTCCACGCACTAAATTTGGCGAACCCCAAGTCACGGATCGCGAATCGGGAGTTTTGCGAATCATTGAGGCTCGCAAACTCGACAAGAAATGGATCAGGCGTTTTGCGAATTGAGAGCAGAAGTTTGCGAGCTCGAAATTTCATGGGGCTAAAGTTTGGCGAATCGAGAACTCGACGAGCCATCTTTCGCGAATTGGACGAAATTTCGAACCACCCGCAAAACTCACTCCGCGAAGTCTAGAAAGAATTCGCGAACCGAGATGTAGGGTTTTGCGAATCGACCTAGAACCCTAAGGTTTGCGAATTGGGTCATGTCATGGGTCGCGAACTAGAAAGAGAGATTTGGCGAGCTCTAAGTTGGCGAATCCTGAGTGTGAGGAGTGAGCTCCGCGAATCGATTGAGTGCTTGGCGAATTGACTAGGCAGTTCGCGAAACCAATAGGGGTTCGTGAACCCTGATATTTTGCGAACTCGAAGAGCCTCATTTCACTGATTCGCGAACTAAGGTTTCATGGGCTAAATGAGATCGCAAAGTAGGTTTGACAAATTTTAAGACTTGTAGAATGAGCTTCGCGAACTTAGAATCTCACAAGCCTTAGGAAATTCACGAACTGTATGAGGTTAGTTTTTTCGCGAATTAGAGCAATTTCTGAACAATGTTTGCGAATTAAGAGAGGTTGGCGAACCCTAAGTAATGCAATGAGCTTTCACGAATTGTTAGTATTTTGCGAACTATAAGGCCAAGCCACCGATCACGAATCGTGAGATTTGCGAATCATTGAGGTTCGCGAACTCAGTGGGAAATGTGTCAGATATTTCGCGAATTGATACACATTTGGCAAATCCACTAAAGGCTTAAAGTAGTCCGCAAAGTAAGCTAGTTTGCGAATTAAGGACATGCCACGAATTGAGAAAGGAGAATATAATTCGCGAAGGAAGAGCTAAGGATGTTTCATAAGTCAAATGTCATGAACCACTTAGGAATTTCGAGCTAAGATATTCCAAGAATAATAATTACTGAATTAAGAACTTCACGAGTTATACCCACTTAGCGAATTATATAAGTTCACGAAAGTGAAGAGGATTAAATAAGGACCTACCGAATTCGTTAAATAGGGTAGAAGGATTAAAATACGGAAATCATGAGAAACTAGGTTGAGTAACGAAGATATTTCACGAAAACCATACGTCACGAGTTTTGAGCCATACCATGAATTTCAAGAACTCAAGGAATGGTTGCGAACCCGAATTTCACGAGCCATGGGAAATTCACGAAATATAAGAACTTTCACTGGGAAACTTGACTTTAGCAAAATTCAATATCCGTTTATCCTATAGCTAAGCGTTTTAATACTTAGGAAATTCGAGACTTTAGCTAGTCAAATAAATTAAATAAGGTACTAACTTAAATTACTCTTATGCTAAGGTCGACACCTAGGAGTTACATCGGATCAGGTAGCAACTAGTCGACGGACGACAGGTAAGTAGAAATCCAACTACAACACATAACTTGCGTGTTATATGCTTTGTATGACTATGTGCATACGTGATTTCATGATTACGTGAATTGATTGCTATGCTTTCATGTGATAGCATAAACTGAATTTATTTACATATGCATATTCATGTGCACGCACGAACTCAAGGGGGAGGGTCGTGGGATTGAGTGCGCATATGATATGTCGCTGGTACGCGACGAAGACTTGCCGATGTGGGCAAGTGTGTCGACTCGTAGTTGAGTCAGGGGCTGTCTCCTATGTTACCAGGGTGGCGTTTAGCGTCGTCGTACTATTATGTAAATATATATATATGTGGATATCCTATGGATATGATTGGGCATGGCCCGTGGCGGTAAGGTGCGACCTGGAGGGTGCGACCTGAGGGTGTAGCGACACATGATGGAATCCTGGTGTAGGCAACCTCAGTGTGGGCCACCAGCGTGAGCGACCGCCGGACAGTCGGGGACGGCCGGGTTCATATGGCGACCTAGGGGAACGATGTGCATCCTAGGGTTCGGCCATCCGGCGTGGACCGCTGCCGTATTGTCCCTGAGGGACGAGAGCTCTTGTGGTGCATAGTGAGATTAGCCGAGGGACCTGAGTGCGTTAGTACGAGTGTTATATGCATCGGCGCGGACTGCCTTTGCAATTGTATTGTGCATCGGCGCGGATTGCCCTTGCTTAGAAATTTATGCATTGGCAGGGTTTGCCTTTGCAGGGAAAAGGGACACGTGCATACATGCATGATTTCTGCTTACTGAGCCTTGGTGGCTCATTCTTTCATGTTATGTGTTGTAGGCGCCAGCGAGCACGGTACGTGATCGCGCTAGTTGACAAGGCCAATCTTTTGGAGCTTCGCGCTGCTTTTGGGGTGGACGTGTGTGTATGGGTGACGACCTGTGAGGCCGGGCGCATAAGAGACTTTTGCTGTGCCGTCACACGAAGAGCCACGTAGTTAGGTCTAGGATGTAGTTTATAGACCTGACATGTTGACATGTATTCTTTTGACATGTATAGAACTTCATTCCATTATATGAATGGAAAAAGAAAAAAAAAAATATACGTGTTTTGATGCACTTCACCACTTACAACTCGCTAGGCACATAGCAACACGCTAGGATAGGCGATTAGGAAGGCGGGTCGTGACAGGGTGGTATCAGAGCTTCGGTCACAGGTTCTGTAGACTATCCATACACACACACCGAAAGAGCGGAAGCGGCCTTGCAAGTAAGTGTTAAGTTTATGTGGATCTATATGTTGCATAAATTTATTGGCCTAGGACAACCAGGATAGGGATAGAAGATGGTAAGAACAAGAGGTGAGTCGAGTGGTGGCGATGACCAGAATAGGGGACACACGGCCCTACTAACAACCGCGATGCGACTATCTTCCAACTTACGGAATTGGTCCGCCAGCAATCAGCGCAGATCCAGCAGCTGATTCTGCAGAATTCTGCAAACACCCGGCCGACTCAGGCGAAGAACTGAACTAGTGGGAGAGCGGTTCCGAAGGTTGAACCCACCAACTTTTGAAGACACAGCTGATCCGACGGCAGCTGAGGACTGGATAAGAACATTGGAGAGTATGTTCCTTTACAGCAGAGTTCCAGAGGCGGAGAAGGCCCTCTGTGCCGCGTTTGTGTTAAGAGGAAGCGCAGGACATTGGTGGGATACCATCACGGTGATCGAGAATCCTGCCACTATGAACCGGGACAGATTCAAGGAGCTGTTCCGAGGTAAGTACTTGACGGCCCCGGTGAGAGCCCAGCGTCTCAACGAATTTATAAACCTCAGGCAGGGATCCATGACAGTTGCTGAGTATATCCGGAAGTTCGAGCAACTGTCAAGTTTGCAGCTCACATGGTGAGCACGGATTCTTTGAAGATCGAGCGGTTTCTGGAGGGGTTGAAACCGGAACTTTATAGAGATGTGAGTATGGCAGGAGTCCAGGGCGTCACATACGCTCAAGTAGCAGAGAGAGCCATGGTGGCAGAAAGGCGGAAGCCGGATAGTGAGGGCACATGAAGCCAAGCGCAAATTCGCGCAAATGCAAGGAACGCAGTGGAGCGGGGGAGAGCAGAAACGACAATTTGTGCCTAAAGGCGGCAAGAGGAACTTTCAGAGTAGACCCCCTCAGCGACCTCAAGGGACAGTGAACAGACCCCCAAACCCGAATCAGAATCAAGGGGCAGTGCCGATTCCCAACTGCCAGAGGTGCGGAAAGAGGCACTTCGGGAATTGCAACACGCCGGCCAACGCGTGTTTCAGATGCGGGAAGCCGGGACACTTCGTGAGACAGTACCCGGAGGGTGCTTCGGGAAGTCAGTCCGGGAGCCAAGCAGGACTCAGATGGTGCCAGCTCGAGTATACACCATCACTTCAGAGGAAGCGGAGAACAACCCAGAGGTGGTGACAGGTACCCTCCTAATCCACCAAACACCTATATGCATCCTGGTAGATTCCGGGGCAACCCACTCATTTGCATCCATCCCATACGTAACGAGACTTAATATAATACCTGAGCGGGCCGAGTTCGAATATAGTGTAGCAATCCCAAACGGGACACCAACTAGGACTAGTCAAATATTGAGGAATTGCCCGATCCTAGTCGGCGACAAAGAATTGTCGGTAGACTTAATAGTCATCCCGATGAACGATTACGAGGTGATTCTCGGGATGGACTGGCTTTCAAATATGGAGCTGTAATAGATTGTAACCATAAGGAGGTGACGTTCAGTATGGAAGGCGGAGAACCTTTCACTTTCAAGGGGATGGGCGAAAGAAGAATTATTCCTAAGATTTCGGCATTAAAGGCCCAACGACTAATCAAAGCCGGATGCGAGGCATACCTAATGTTTGCGCTAAAGGCAGAAGAGAATTCCCCTACGAAACTTAAAGGTGTACTGTAATTAAGGAGTTTCCGGACGTATTTCCGGAAGACTTGCCGGGACTAACCCAGACAGAGAAATCGAGTTTACAATCGATTTGGTGCCGGGAGCAGCACCAGTGTCCAAGACCCCGTATCGATTAGCACCGACCGAACTGAAGGAATTGAGGGAACAAATAGATGAGCTACTACAAAAAGGGTTTATTCAGACCAGCTTTTCTCCCTGGGGTGCGCAGTTCTATTCGTGCGAAAGAAGGACGGCTCAATGAGGCTGCGCATAGATTACAGGGAGCTGAACAAGTTAACGATCAAGAATAAGTATCCACTGCCCAGGATCGACGATCTCTTTGACCAACTACAGGGCGCTACGGTGTTCTCCAAGATTGATTTGCGGTCGGGATACCCTCAGCTGAAAATTCGAAAGGAGGATATTCCTAAAACGGCGTTCAGTACCAGATATGGGCATTACGAATTTCTAGTAATGCCCTTTGGACTGACGAACGCACGGCGGCCTTTATGGACCTAATGAACCGAGTATTCGAAGCCTATCTGGATAAGTTTGTGATTGTATTCATAGACGACATCCTCATCTACTCGAAGACGAAGGAGGAACACGAACAACACCTACGGGTGATACTTGGAGTACTGAAGGAAAAGCAGCTGTACGCTAAGTTTAAAAAGTGTGAATTTTGGCTGGACCAAGTCGCTTTCTTGGGACATATTATCTCGGAGCGGGAATCTCGGTAGATCCGAGTAAAATCGAAGCGATTAATGACTGGCCGCAGCCGACCAATGTAACGGAAGTACGGAGCTTCTTAGGTCTAGCGGGCTATTATAGGAAGTTCATAAAAGACTTCTCAAAGATCGCTTCTACGCTGACAAAGTTGACTAGGAAGAATACTCCCTTTCAATGGAGCGAGAATGTGAACGGAGCTTCCAAGAACTGAAGAAGCGGCTTACTACAGCCCCAGTGCTGACAATCCCCTCAGGAATAGGGGGATTTTCTGTTTACAGCGACGCTTCGAAGAATGGCTCGGATGCGTGTTAATGCAGAACGGGAACGTAGTAGCCTATGCCTCACGGCAATTGAAGGAGTACGAGAAGAACTACCCTGCGCATGACCTGGAACTTGCTGCTGTAGTATTCGCCCTCAAGATCTGGAGACACTACTTGTATGGGGAAAGATGCGAAATCTACACCGATCACAAGAGCTTAAAGTATTTCTTAACCAGAAAGAGCTCAATATGAGGCAGAGAAGGTGGCTGGAACTGGTGAAAGATTACGACTGTGAAATCAACTACCACCCAGGGAAGGCGAACGTGGTAGCAGATGCTCTAAGTCGGAAATCAGTAAGCACGGAACTTCAACAACTCGACGTAGAGATCGTCCCATTGGGAGAAGTCGAGGTGAAGTTAGCAGCCCTGACTCTACAACCAACGTTATTGGAGCAGATCAGAACGGCGCAGGAAAACGACGAATTCTACTGAAAACCAAGGGAGCGCAAACCGAACAGCTGACGACAGATTTCGTGTTTCGAGATGGCACAAACTTGTACTACAAGAGCAGATTATATGTACCGGACGATGCAGGACTTCGAAGAACTATAATGGCGGAAGCACATACTACACCATACTCAGTACATTCTGGAGCCACGAAGCTATACAGAGACTTACGAGCGCACTACTGGTGGCCAGGAATGAAGAAAGACGTAGCCGAATTCGTCAGTCAATGCCTCACTTGTCAGCAAATTAAGGCAGAACACCAACGGCCAGCAGGAACGCTGCAGCCTTACCGATCCCGTAGTGAATTGGGACAATATAACGATGGATTTCGTGAGCGGATTGCCGAAAAAAATGCAAAAGGGCATGATGCGATATGGGTAATTGTAGACCGACTTACGAAATCTGCTCATTTTCTGCCAATAAATACTACGTTCACCATGAGCGATACGCAGAACTGTACATCCAAGAAATAGTACGACTCCATGGAGTACCACTGTCCATAGTATCAGATCGTGATACCAGAATTTTATCTAAGTTTTGGACGAGTTTACAAAAGGCGATGGGACGAAATTGTCATTCAGCACGGCTTACCATCCGCAAAACGGACGGCCAATCCGAGCGGACTATCCAAACGCTAGAAGATATGTTACGAGCCTGTGTGCTTGATTTCAAAGGCAACTGGAGCAAGTACCTTCCACTCGTGCAGTTCTCATACAATAATAGTTATCAAGCCACGATTGGAATGGCCCCTTACGAAGCCTTATACGGACGAAAGTGCAGATCCCCAGTACATTGGGATGAAGTCGGTGAACGGGCGATGTTAGGCCCAGATATGATCCGAGAAATGACGGAAACCATCGCGATGATCGAGAGAGAATGCGCACGGCGCAAAGCAGACAAAAGAGCTATGCGGATCGGAGACGCCGACGCTAGAATTTGAAGTCAATGATTGGGTTTTCGTGAAAGTATCGCCAATGAAGGGCGTTAAGAGATTCGGCAAGAAGGGAAAACTAAGCCCAAGATACATAGGTCCCTTCAAGATAGTGAAAAAGAGTTGGCGAAGTAGCGTACCAACTAGAACTTCCAGCATCGTTGTCGCAAGTACACGATGTGTTCCACGTGTCGACTTGCGAAAGTATATCACCGACCCAAGCCACGTGCTGACAAACGACACTATGTACCAACACTTGAAGCCAGATTTGAGTTACGAGGAAATACCCGTCGAGGTTTTGATGCACGAAATGAAAAGACTTAGGAATAAAGAAATCCCTCTAGTAAAAGTTCTGTGGCGAAACCAGTCGATAGAAGAAGCGACTTGGGAACGTGAGGATGAAATGAGAGTCCGCTATCCTGAGTTGTTCCAAACGGGCTGATTTCGGGGGCGAAATCCTCTCTAGGGGGGGAGGATGTAGCATCCGGGTCCTCGCAAGCAAATAAATGCCAATCAATTAGCGTACATGTTGGTGTTTATGTGGCTAAGTTAATTTCATGCTTACACGATTCTATAAAATGCAAGTCAATGTGATTATAGGAATTACTCGTTTAGTGATTTATGAATTTGTGCAAATAATCACGTGTCTTATGACACCCAATTTGTTTAGAAATTTTGAAATATAGGATAGGAGATAATAATAATGATAGGATGGGCTATGTTATTTTATTGTGTTGGGCTAGTATCATTAATGAGCTAAATTTGGGCACTAGGCCCAAGACAATTAAAGATTAACTTAGGTGGGGACAAGTTCTTAAATGGGGGAGATATTTTCGTCACCCATGCCCCATCCACCACACCTTTGACCAATTAAAATCTAGCTAAAACTTCCAATTTCACAAACTCAAGAAGCCATCGAAAGTGGGAAGCAAGGAGAAGTCGATTAGGAAAACTCTACTAAAATCTTGGGATAGGTATGATTTCCTACCATAGTTCTATATTTTATCCAAGTAAACGTGTGTTTTAAGGAGTGTAAACATGAGAATATAATATGCTAGGGTTGTGCGAATTTCAAGTCTTTAAGAATGTGTTTTCTCATCATGACTTTTGCGTCTTAGGTTAATGTTCTAAGAGTTATAAGGCACGAAAATGATATATAATTAGCGATATATGAGTTAGTTCTTGAAGGGTTGAGAAAATACTCAGAAAGCTCGATTTAGGGTTCTTAAAATTCAAATCGGCCTTCAAATATTCTTGAGAAAAGTCGTATTTTGATCCTTATAGCTAGTTCTCCATGAATCATTGAGGCTCGCAAACTCGACAAGAAATGGATCAGGCGTTTTGCGAATTGAGAGCAGAAGTTTGCGAGCTCGAAATTTCATGGGCTAAAGTTTGGCGAATCGAGAACTCGACGAGCCATCTTTCGCGAATTGGACGAATTTCGAACCACCCGCAAAACTCACTCCGCGAAGTCTAGAAGGAATTCGCGAACCGAGATGTAGGGTTTTGCGAATCGACCTAGAACCCTAAGGTTTGCGAATTGGGTCATGTCATGGGTCGCGAACTAGAAAGAGAGATTTGGCGAGCTCTAAGTTGGCGAATCCTGAGTGTGAGGAGTGAGCTCCGCGAATCGATTGAGTGCTTGGCGAATTGACTAGGCAGTTCGCGAATCAATAGGGGTTCGCGAACCCTGATATTTTGCGAACTCGAAGAGCCTCATTTCACGGATTCGCGAACTAAGGTTTCACGGCTAAATGAGATCGCAAAGTAGGTTTGACAAATTTTAAGACTTGTAGAATGAGCTTCGCGAACTTAGAATCTCACAAGCCTTAGGAAATTCACGAACTATATGAGGTTAAGTTTTTTCGCGAATTAGAGCAATTTCTGAACAATGTTTTGCGAATTAAGAGAGGTTGGCGAACCCTAAGTAATGCAGTGAGCTTTCACGAATTGTTAGTATTTTGCGAACTATAAGGCCAAGCCACGATCACGAATCGTGAGATTTGCGAATCATGAGGTTCGCGAACTCAGTGGGAAATGTGTTAGATATTTCGCGAATGATACACATTTGGCAAATCCACTAAAGGCTTAAAGTAGTCCGCAAAGTAAGCTAGTTTGCGAATTAAGGACATGCCACGAATTGAGAAAGGAGAATATAATTCGCGAAGGAAGAGCTAAGGATGTTTCATAAGTCAAATGTCATGAACCATTTAGGAATTTCGAGCTAAGGTATTCCAAGAATAATAATTACTGAATTAAGAACTTCACGAGTTATACCCACTTAGCGAATTATAAAGTTCACGAAAAGTGAAGAGGATTAAATAAGGACCTACCGAATTCGTTATATAGGGGTAGAAGGATTAAAATACGGAAATCATGAGAAACTAGGTGAGTAACGAAGATATTTCACGAAACCCATAAGTCACGAATTTTGAGCCATACCATGAATTTCACGAACTCAAGGAATGTTGCGAACCCGAATTCACGAGCCATGGGAAATTCACGAAATATAAGAACTTTCACTGGGTAACTTGACTTTAGCAAAATTCATTATCCGTTTATCCTATAGCTAAGCGTTTTAATACTTAGGAAATTCGAGACTTTAGCTAGTCAAATAAATTAAATAAGGTACTAACTTAATTACTCTTATGCTAAGGTCGACACCTAGGAGTTACATCGGATCAGGTAGCAACTAGTCGACGGACGACAGGTAAGTAGAAATCCAACTACAACACATAACTTGCGTGTTATATGCTTTGTATGACTATGTGCCTACGTGATTTCATGATTACGTGAATTGATTGCTATGCTTTCAGGTGATAGCATAAACTGAATTTATTTACATATGCATATTCATGTGCACGCACGAACTCAAGGGGGAGGGTCGTGGGATTGAGTGCGCATAATGATATGTCGCTGGTACGCGACGAAGACTTGCCGATGTGGGCAAGTGTGTCGACTCGTAGTTGAGTCAGGGGCTGTCTCCTATGTTACCAGGGCGGCGTTTAGCGTCGTCGTACTATTATGTAAATATATATATATGTGGATATCCTATGGATATGATGGGCATGGCCCGTGGCGGTAAGGTGCGACCTGGAGGGTGCGACCTGAGGGTGTAAGCGACACAGGATGGAATCCTGGTGTAGGCAACCTCAGCGTGGGCCACCAGCGTGAGCGACCGCCGGACAGTCGGGGACGGCCCGGGTTCATATGGCGACCTAGGGGAACGATGTGCATCCTAGGGTTCGGCCATCCGGCGTGGACCGCTGCCGTATGTCCCTGAGGGACGAGAGCTCTTGTGGTGCATAGTGAGATTAGCCGAGGGCCTGAGTGCGTTAGTACGAGTGTTATATGCATCGGCGCGGATTGCCTTTGCAATTGTATTGTGCATCGGCGCGGATTGCCCTTGCTTAGAAATTTATGCATCGGCAGGGTTGCCTTTGCGGGGAAAAGGGACACGTGCATACATGCATGATTTCTGCTTAGTGAGCCTTGGTGGCTCATTCTTTCATGTTATGTGTTGTAGGCGCCAGCGAGCACGGTACGTGATCGCGCTAGTTGACAAGGCCAATCTTTTGGAGCTTCGCTCTGCTTTTGGGGTGGACGTGTGTGTATGGGTGACTACCTGTGAGGCCGGGCGCATAAGAGACTTTTGCTGTGCCGTCACACGAAGAGCCACGTAGTTAGGTCTAGGATGTAGTTTATAGACCTGACATGTTGACATGTATTCTTTTGACATGTATAGAACTTCATTCCATTATATGAATGGAAAAAGAAAAAAAAAAAGAAAATTATACGTGTTTTGATGCACTTCACCACTTACAACTCGCTAGGCACATAGGAACACGCTAGGATAGGCGATAAGGAAGGCGGGTCGTGACAGTGATGCTTTTATCTTAAATGATCAATACCAATCAGCAAATGCCGACACGACTAAGGGAACATCACCACTGTAGAATACATTTCTGATTGTGCTTGATTTTATTAGTCGTTCTTGTAATTGGGGCGTTTTGTATAGTAGTCCTTAGATTAGGAACTAGTTTGATATTTATACCAAGCTTGTTTGGATAAATACATGTAAAGAAATTGGGCTGAATAGAGAAAGTTTAGAGAATTGATCCGAAAGGCTTGCAATTCGATTTCTAGAGAGAGAGAAACAACAGTAACTTTCTCACTCTAATTGAATTCTCTCTCTCGATCTTCATTAGAGTTTTCGATCGATTATCAATGTCAATCATAACTGTCGAATTACTTCGAATTTGTAGAATATCATTTGTAATTGTGCTTGATTTCATTAGTTGTCCTTGTAATTAGGGGCTTTACTTGTATTAGTCTTTAGATTAAGGACTAGTTCGATATTTATACCAAGATTGTTGGTATAAATACTTGTAAATGAATTAAGCTGAATAGAGAAAGTTTAGAGAATTGATCCGAAGGGCTTGCAAATCGATTTCTAGAGAGAGAAACAACAGTAACTTTCTCACTCTAATTGAATTCTCTCTCTCGATCTTCCTTAGAGTTTTTCGATCGATTATCAATGTCAATCATAACTGTCGAATTACTTCGAATTTGTAGAATATCATTTGTAATTGTGCTTGATTTCATTAGTTGTCCTTGTAATTAGGGGCTTTACTTGTATTAGTCTTTAGATTAAGGACTAGTTCGATATTTATACCAAGATTGTTGGTATAAATACTTGTAAATGAATTGAGCTGAATAGAGAAAGTTTAGAGAATTGATCCGAAGGGCTTGCAAATCGATTTCTAGAGAGAGAAAAACAGTAACTTTCTCACTCTAATTGAATTCTCTCTCTCGATCTTCCTTAGAGATTTTCGATCGATTATCAATGTCAATCATAACTGTCGAATTACTTCGAATTTGTAGAATATCATTTGTAATTGTGCTTGATTTCATTAGTTGTCCTTGTAATTAGGGGCTTTACTTGTATTAGTCTTTAGATTAAGGACTAGTTCGATATTTATACCAGATTGTTGGTATAAATACTTGTAAACGTATTAAGCTGAATAGAAAAAGTTTAGAGAATTGATCCGAAGGGCTTGCAAATCGATTTCTAGAGAGAGAAACAACAGTAACTTTCTCACTCTAATTGAATTCTCTCTCTTGTTCTTATTTTGAGTTTTTCGATCTAATTCAATTGATCATCTAAACGACCGAATTGCTATGGTTTCTAGCCTAGGATCGTAGAGTTGTTAATCTGAGGACCTAACAATTGGTATCAGAGCCGAGCGTGTTAGGATTTGACTGAAATTTTTAATCTCGAAAATTTTTTAACTTCACGTTCATCGACATAATTAGGGATGATACTTCAAAATTGGATGTGATTTGCTGTTATTAGGCTTCGATCAGCTGCAGTATATTAGTCTGAGCTGAATTTGATTGATCCAATCATGATTTTGAGTGAATTTTGAGGATTTGAGCCATGTGTTATTCGAGCTGTTCTTAACATTTTTTACCTGATTTTTCCAAATCCGGTTTATCTTGCTACTGGTTGTTCAACGGCCGTGTGTTTCTATTTTATCTGAGCTCATTTCTGATCGATCGAATCAATTTCTGAGCGAAGTTTGGAAATCGGAGCTGAAGTGTTCTTAGCGTTCCTAATCTGATATTTCTTAAAATTTGATCGACTTTGCTTTTAGTGTGCTAAATTGATTGTTTGTTCTTGTTAGTTGCTTGATTTCGATCAATAACCCAAGCCAAATTCGAACAATTTCGTGTTTGGATCGAGATTTCGGGTGTTTTTTTTGCTTGCATCTGTTGGCTCTGCTCTTCTCTGTTCTTCAGTGTTCTTCGCTG
The DNA here is from genome assembly GCA_027422505.1 of Craterostigma plantagineum. NCBI lineage: Eukaryota > Viridiplantae > Streptophyta > Magnoliopsida > Lamiales > Linderniaceae > Craterostigma > Craterostigma plantagineum. The sequence goes on from JAPQWV010000880.1 coordinate 177,714, forward strand.
ATTCGGGTGAGATTCGTCGATCGAGAAACTTGCCGATGCGAAATCAGTTCTCGAGAAATAATTTCAACGCGAGAAACATCGATCAACGCCCACAAAATCCGGTCGAGAAACGTTTAAGATCGAAAAACTTTGATCAAGCTTCTCATTTTTTTGCGGCTAAGTCTCTGTTCGTCAAGTTCATTGTCGAAAAAAAAAAAAGAAAAATTGTTTCACGATCGAGAATTGGGGTCAACTCGAAAAACATCAGTCAATCCTCGCAAAATCCATTCGAGAAAGCTTTTCAATCGGAAAAATCGTACGGAGTTTATTTTTTCGATCATGAAATCTGCTCTTCAACGTCTTCGTTGTTGATTACCCTTAGATACACGATACTTACATCTTATTTGCAGGGCTAATTACATTTCGAACCCAGAAATATATATCAATCCCTGTAGTTATATTTGGTCCTAATAGTTTTCGATTTAGTCCTGAAAGGTTTGATCTATTCCAAAATTTCAATATAACTCCATAGCTTTCAATTTATTGATTTCTCACTCATTTACATGATTTTTCGTTCATAAATTACTGTTTAGCTATATTACAGGTCGTCGTTGCAAAACCAGTTTTCGTTCGCAAAATCTTTTGCGATCGAAAAACTTGATTTTAAAGGTTTAGATATTAAACATCTCAAAACGACGTTTTAATCAAATCGCAAAACTTTTACGATCGAAAATCAATACGTAGCTGTTTGAAATTCAAAACTTTTTCTGAAAACAGTACCTCATCGAAAAACTTATCAATCGAAAAACAGTGCTCCATATCTTCACGTCGAAAACTTATACTCGAGAATTATTTTCGATCGAAAACAGTGCTCTACATTTTCAATCGAAAAATTTTGCAGAGAAAAATTCGCCAACCCTTACTTGTGCTACAAGTTTCCTCTCCCAATCTTCAAAGGTAAATCTCATAGTAAGCTTCGAATTTCTTAGATTTACGATTCGATTCTTCTAAATTCGATCTAGGTTGGATATTTGGGGTCCTAACAATTGGTATCAGAGCAAATTCGTTCTGTTTGAATCGAAAATTGTTAGAATCGGATCGAAAATCATTTTGTTGGATACTGTTCATCGAAGAACAGTTTGGCGCGAAACATGTTTTCGATCCAAATAGCTTAATTCTGTGGCGTATTTGACATGAATTTGTTGCAGTGCTAGAATAAGTGATTGTTGGTCCCGAATGCACCAAACAAGGAATAAAGAGGCTTTGATGGAATGAAAATGGGAGGATTTCTCACCTTCAAGTGTGTGTAGTGTGTGAAAACTAGGGTTAGCCTTTTGTTCTTTGATTACTTTCAAAAGTGTGTGGTAAAACCTTATATACCACATTAACCCTAGGTATATTAAGGCCCAAACACTACAGATTAACTAATTACATTTTTGTCCAAAGCCCAAGCTAAAGATAATTAGTAAAATTAATCCCAAGACTTAAACTATTGACACAATCAATTAAATATCCTAACAATCTCCCCCTTTGTGTCAATTGTTGGGAGTCTTGGATCTTGGGCGTTGTGGGGGTGGATTAGTGGGTGAGTGTTTCGCGAAGTCCTAGCTTGAACTCGAAGGCGCGGAGATTCCTTCGAAGAACATTCTATCAGCTATAGGCGTCAATGAACTTCGCGAACTTAGATCGGCAGAGGGGATCTTCTTCTGAAAGGATGCGGCAAATCCTCATGAGTTTGTCTTGGATGATGGTAAGCGTTCTATCCGAGAACTTTGCCACTTCGGAGCAGCGCAGCAGCCTCATCTTTCCTTGTAGTTCGAGTAGGCAACCGTCGGATCATCTCCGTCGATCACATCGCCTTCTCGGTAGTCATCTGCGTTCTTGAAGGATGGGCGAGTCAAGTTCACCTTCTTCAGGTTGTGCTCCACCGCCATCTGCAGATCGTGGGTGGCGAAGAATCTGACCTGTCGGAGCATGTGGCGCTTGAGAGCCACGTACCCCATAGTGACCGGTTCAGCCCGTACGAGATGTCCAGAACTTCTGAGGACGAGTTCTGAACTGCTTCATTGATTCCAGCATGCTGTACATGTCACCCAGGCGCGAAGAAACTTGAAGTCCGCCTCACTAACTTCACTGTAGCTCTCATCCTGCCTCATTACTATGAACACTGGATAGTGAATACGTCCTTTCGACTCTTGGCGGAGGTCAGTGACTTTGCAGATGGAGCTCGATTCAATTCTAGAGCGATGTTCTCCTCATCGGACAGTGTCCTCTTGTGCACTTGTGGCACAGAAGGCTCCATCGATAGAGCTTCTTCTTTTCCCGCTCCATATTTGGATGTTCATCAGCTCATATTCGTCGAAGGTTGTGACGATCTGCTCCTTGCGCCGCCAGATCCTCTTTTCTGATCTCTTCTTGGAATGGCGCGGTGATCTTTTGTTTTCCCACGGCGCGTCTGGTACCTCTGTGGGCACATCCGGTTGAGCAGCAGGAGCCTCAGCTTGCTGCGCTTGGAATTGTAGGATGTTCTCGAGCTCGGCAGGTTCAGCGTCGTACTCCTCTCCGTTCTCGTTGTCTGTAGTGTTGATTAGCGTGAGTGAGGCTTCCTTAGCAGACGTCGAGCATTTTCCACCAACTTCCTGGCCGCTACAGCATCGGCGGGTGCATACAGCCATACATCGTTGAAGATGTAGGCCTCGAATCGTTTGTGCACAGTAGACGTCCTCGGAAGTTACGTTGGAATCGGTATGAGAGGAGTAAGGTTGTGTGGTGGCGAGGGGTGTTCGCGTCGGAGGAGGCTGTGGATTGTGGGGATGGTTGTGGTGGAGATTCTGGTGGCTCGGTTGTGGTGATGGTTTTGGCTAGGATGATTGGGTGTCGGGTGGTGTAGATGTGGTGGTGGCCTCTAATGTCGATGTGACAGTTAGAAGTTTCGAAGTGGTGGGTGGAGAAGGTGTGGTGGTGGTCTCTAATGCCGATGTGGCGATTAGAGTTTCGGAGACGGTAGTGGGTGGTGGGTGTGGGTGATTTGGTTAATGACTCAGGGTTAATGGGATGGGATTTTTGGCTAGTAGGGTGTGAGGTTTCTGTTGCGGGCGTTGTTCAGGGCAGAGGAGGAAGGCGGCGCTGATTGCACGAGTCCTTGTGATTGTGAGCCTTGTTGCCTCTCCCCCTCGCGGTGATCTTGATCATCATCTTGATCGTCGCGCCTGATCCCGCTAGTCTCGCCTTGAGTGCGGCAAGACATTGGTTTGATCATGATCTTCTTCATTGCGCTGTTTCCTCGTCGAGTTCCGTCATCGATTCGAATCGAGGTCTGAGGATGTAGAAGAGCTCCTTGGCAGAAATGGAGGAAAGAACGGCTTCGGCGTCCATATTTGGCCTTGGTAGTGGCGTCTCCGGGGCCACACCTTTGCCTTTATCGATGGTAGACGCATCGAGACGCGCGTAGACTTTATCGAGAATTGACGCCTCAAGAGTCTTTGCAAACTCTTGAAGACGTGTCTCTAGCGCGGTCTCGGTGATGAATTGGGGTAAATTTAACCAGTTGGAATCACGAAGAAATCCAACTGACACCGAATCGGAGAATATAGTCGATCGGGCCGCCCGTTTGCACAGGACGGGAAAAAACGGGGTCACTCAGACTTCCCGTTGGCATCATCGATGAGACAGACTCAATCGAATGATGGCCTAGGCTCACGGTTGTTGTGATGTTGGCCGTGCTAGGTCTTCCGCTCTCAGTCACAGAGACATCACCGAGCGTTCTGACAGAGTCACGAAGGCTCTGTAGTGCGGTAGAAGGTGTATGTGCCTAGAAACGTATGAAACTATGGGGAGTGAGGGCACTATACTCGATGTGTATGAAGAGGATGCAGTCTGAAGCGAGGGACTGCTTGTTTCAACATCGATCATCTCCAAGTGGGATGTCGATGATACGTGGCTCCTCGTGGAATGAAATATCCTGTAGAGAGGAAGATAAGTGGGTTGGTGGGGTCGTCTGCGTGGTTGAGCCAGATGCCACGTCTTCTACTCGGGAGTTGAACACATCACCTCATGTACCTATTGGTTCGGCTCGGCTTATCTGTGGCTGAGGAGGTCGATCGTGTTTTTGTTTCGATCGACGCTCCGTGGGACGGCTTACGTCATCCTTACGCGACCGTTTTTTCGAACGCGGGTGGAAGAGGATGCGGCGGGACTCGATGACTTTTTGGAGGTGGGTGGAGGGGTTTGGCTAGTCGGGGGTTAGGAGCAGTGGGTTGATCTGCTCCGTAGGGACAGTGGATAGTGGGTGAGGGCTTTCGCGGAAAAATGCTGTGGAGGCACGGCATTTCTAGGACGTGCAGGTTGGTCGGGTCGGCGTAGGCGAGCACGTCGTCCGGGATTATCATGGCGTGTCGATCTTTCGCCGGAGTGTTTTTCTTGGTGAACTTCTCGACAGTGGGAATTTGGAAGTGTTCCGCTGCGGGCGGATGCGGATGTTGGTGGAGTGCAAGCGGAAATGTTTGATGAGAGCTGGGAGCCACCGCATGTAAGGGACGAAGCGGTTTGTGACTCCCTTGGCGACTTCCAGGTCGCGACGTTGGATCATGGAGACGATATCCATCCAGATGATTTCAGCATAGTTGTACTTGCGGTTGTGGGCGATGCCGGTTAGGATGGTGAGGATTTGAAAGTTTCCCGGTCCTGACATGCATTTGTTCACCAGCAGGTACAGTGTTCGCCAGGTCGCCAGGGTGAGGTAGATTGGGTGGTGACTTCACTGAGGACAAGGCCTTTCTTCTTCTTGTTATCTGATTGATAGCCCAGTCTGTCAACGTCTTCAATGAGTTTGTTCGTGCGTCGGTAGTCGATCGTAGGGTGAGTAGACAGGGAGTTAAAGCACTTCTTGGACTATCTTGCGAGTGAGGAGGACCAAGTTTCTTGATCGATTGGGCGGATAAGGTTTTAGCAAGTTGGAGTGGTCCAGCTATCTGCAACGTATGCCAGAATTGTTGAAGATACACTTGTGCTTCTGGCTCGCCATGAGTGAGGGCGTGGCGAAGTGGGTGCCCTTTGAGGATTTCTATAATGACGGGGCATCGCACCGAAAGCTGTCCAAGTCCACCATGTAGTTGTTGGGAATCAGGGCCGCCATTGACTTATTGGGAAGATCTGCTCGGGTGGTGGGACATAGGTACGCGCGTTGAGTTCGATGCGAGCGATGTCCCTTTGGATTGCAGCCGCCTCAATGCTTCAAGTGTAGCTTGATCTTTGTCGGTCATATCTGTGCTTTACAGTAATTGTAATACGATGGTACGAATTAAATCGCGAGAATATGGACATACATAAGTCGTGGATGAAATAAGGAAGTGGCCTCAAATTGTAAATGAAAACATCGACAATGTTTTTAAACTAAATTTTTCAATACTTAGAAAATTTCGGAATTTGAAGGCGTTCATATGAGATGAGAGAAAAAATTCGCTAAGTAAACACATAGACATGTTGAGAAAAAATTTCGCATTTTGTGTCAAATTTCGCATGTAATGGAAATTTCGCAGATTATAACACGTTAAGAAGTCTCGCAAGCAGTCCAAAATTTTCGCATGCAATGAGAAATTTCCCTGTTTATCACACAAAAGGCATGTCGAGAGAACATTTTCGCAGATATAAAGGAAATTTCGCACTCAGTCTATCCATGAGTTTTCGCATATAACAAGGGAAATTTCGCATTCAAAGTGAATTTTCGCATGTAGCACGGAAATTTCGCATTCAGAGTATAGTTCGCATACAGAGAAAATTTTCGCATGTGTGTAAAGGTTCGCATGTAATGGAAAATTCGCTAAGTGTAACACGTAGAAGTTTCGCACGTAATGTTACTTTTCGCATATCAAGGAAATTCCGCAGATAGAGAAAATTTTCGCATGTATTAGGAAATTTCGCAAGTGATAGCACATAGACATGTCGTGGAAATTTTCGCAGACTGAGTAAAATTCGCAAGTATGGAAAGTTTCGCGTTAAGAAAGTTACGCGGAGAAAAAAAACTTTGTGGATTGAGAAAATTTCGGTTAACTGTAGTTGCGAAATAGTGAAGATGCGAAAATAGTTATATGAAGTGAAGTGTATGAGATTTTCGCGGGGCTTCACATGCTGTAGCAGCGAAATTTTAACACACGTAAATTCTCGCATGAAAGTTTTCGCAGGTTCTTAGTCACTGTAGCAGCGGAAAACTTTTACGGTTAGAGATTTTCTCGGATAAAATTTCGCGGGGGACCTCACTCACTGTAGCGCAAGAAATTTCTCGGATAAAATAAAAGTTTCGCGGGGCTTAGCTCACTGTAGCAGCGAAATTTAACGATTAAAGCATTCTGAGAATTTTCTCGGTGAAGAACACAGGGCGAAAACGTGCGAAACGACGCAATGATTTTTGCCTTAGACCTACTCACATCTTAACCAAAATGCAATAATCTGGACCAATCGACTCGAAATTGGATGGGACATGCATATTTGAGGGTTTTAAACATCAAAAACCTAACATGCGTTCGATTTAGAGCGAGAAAATTAATTCTAACCTAAAGATTTAATCAAAACGGGGCAAAGCAGGATAAAATGAACGGAAATTGTTTTATTTGAGGAGTATTCATACCGAAAAAGTTGATTTGCGACAAGGAGTTAGCAGGAAACAGATTTTGATTGCAGATTCGACGGCGACGAAGATGCGAGGAGTTGCGAAATTTTGAAAGAGGGGGTTGCGAAAGTTTGAATTTTCTCGGGAATTTTAGGATTGTGAAAAAAAAAACGTTAAGGGTTTTGGGGTTTTAGGGTTTTTGTGACTGTTCATGCGAAATTTGAGTTAATGGGCGAAATTTCGTGGGCTTGGTCAAAACCTCAACTGAGCTGAATTTCGCGTGCTTGGTCAAAATTGGGTCCAATTGAAGTTCAATTGGTCCAATTTGACCCTTTTTGACCAGACAAATTTAAAATTCAACCCAAAACATTTTAATCGGTCCAATTTTGACTCAGTTTGACCAAACTTGAAAATTTCGTGGGCTTGGTCAAAACCTCAACTGAGCTGAATTTCGGGGCTTGGTAAAAATTGGGTCCAATTGAAGTTCAATTGGTCCAATTTGACCCTTTTTGACCAGAAAATTTAAAATTCAACCCAAAAATTTTAATCGGTCAATTTTGACTCAGTTTGACCAAACTTTAAAATTTCAACCCAATTTTTTTTTT